>PVKM010023917.1:0-20907 GCA_004027735.1 Carollia perspicillata
TGGCTATAATTACAGGAAGAGGAAGTAGGGGACTGAGAAAAATACTAGATTCCAGAAGCTTGGTATTACGGGAACTAATATCCTGGGAGGAGAAAAAGAGATGAGGCTATGGGTTTAAGGAAGGACTAGATCTTGAAGGCTCTGTATATGAAAGTAAAGACAGAGATGCACCACAGCTTCAGTAGCAATGGCTTCTCCCTCTAGGTGTGAGCTTCGCCAGCCCCTCCCCCAGAAGACTGTTGCAGTTGGCCAGCACCTGCTCCCTTGTAACCATGTGTGACCGAAACCATGTGTGAACGAAAGGTGGTGATCAAAAATGTCGATATGCCGGAGGAGATGCAACAGGACTCTGTAGAATGTGCTACTCAAGAGAAGCTTCTTCTATGTTATACTGGAGAAATATAACATATAGAAGGATACTGTGGCCCACATTAAGAAGTACAAACCCACCTGGCACTGCATTGTGGGGAGGAACTTCAACAGTTACACGACATGAATCGAAACACTTCATCTACTTATACCTGGGCCAACTGGCCATTCTTCTGTTCAAATCTGGTTTAAAAGTGGACTGTACCACACTCGCAGTGCTCCATCCAAAAACAAGGATTGCAGCCTAAATTCCAAATATCAGAGACTAAAATCTTCAGTCTTGCCTAAAGGAACACCTTGACCTTAAAACTTTATTGTGTTGATTTGTACAGGGCATTCCCTTTACTCAACATTTATAACCACACTGGTTATAAAACAATTAGCGAAACAGCTTATATTTGTATTTATTTTCTATTCCATACCTCTCTGCTCCATGTTCTTCTTCCTCAAAATCCATTCCTTTCCCCAAAAAATAAATGTTGGAGAACTAAAAAGAAAAAAAAAGGTGAGTAAAGATAAAAGGAGTTTGGATTTAATTAATGGGCAAGAAGGAACTGCAAAAGGTGTTAAGCAGGGCAGTATGATGACTGCTCTAACCAAGAGTGGAGAAAAGAGGGGGAGGTGAGGGTGGCAGGGAGCAGAGGCTAAAAGGTTGCTGCAGTAATCCAGCGTAGATCTAGACAGAGCAGCTGAACCAAAGCATTTGCAATCACTCAATGGTGTGGAGAGCTCTATTTTCAATGCATTACTGTGCTAGCTACTCAACTGCTTAAAAACAGAGAAGCAAGAGATTTTGTGGTTTAGACAACCACAATCATGATCTTTGTGAAAATCTGGGATCTTTGCCTCACCTTCACAATGCAGTTGGGAGTAGAAGTCATTTCACAATCTTGCTGTTTTATTCTTCAAGGTGATACTGTCAAACTCTGATATTTGGATTCAATCAGTGAATTCAGCAATGAAACTAGGTCCCACATTTCAAAGAGATTACGTGTGTCAAGGGTTATACCTACTGCATCTCAGACAGGACTCAAGCTGTGAAAGCCTTTAAGAATAGTGTTATATAAAAACAAACACAAAGATCAATGGAACAGAATAGAGAGCCCAGAAATAAACCCACACATTCACAATCAATTAATATTTGACAGAGGAAGCAAGCACATACAATGGGTTAAAGACAGTGTTGGGAAAATTAGATAAGTCCAGAAAAATGGCATTAGACATCACACAAAAGAATAAATTCAAAATGAATTAAATACTTAAATGTTAGACTTGAAACCATAAATATCCTAGAAGAAAACATAGGCAGCAAAATCTTGGACACTGCTCATAGCAATATTTTTTCTGATTTACCTCCTCAGGCAAGGTTAACAAAAAAAAAAAAAAATGAGACTACATCAAACTAAAAAGTTTTTGCACAGCAAAGGAAACCATCAACAAAAGCAAAAGACAATCCACTGAATGGGAGAACATATTCACTGATATATCTGATAAGGGGTTAATGTTCAAAATTTATAAAACAACTTATAAAACTCAACACCAAAAAAAATCCAATTAAAAATGGACAAAGAACCTGAACAGACACTTCTGCAAAGAGGACATACAGATAGATAGTCAACAGGCATATGAAATCAGAGAAATGCAAATGAAAACCACAATTAAATATCATCTCACACCTGTCAGAATGGCTATCATCAATAAATCAATGAACAGCAAATGCTGATGAGGATGTGGAGAAAGGGGAACCCTTTGCGCTGTTGGTGGGAATGCAAATTGGTGCAGACACTGTAGAAAGTAGTATGGAGTTACCTCAAAAAATTAAAAATGGAACTGCTTTATGACCCAGCGATTCCACTTCTGGGAATTTATTCAAAGAAACCGAAACACTAATTCTAAAGTATGTAAGCACCCCTATGTTCAGTGCAGTATTATTACAATAGCCAATATTTGGAAGCAGTCCAAGTGTCCACGTAGATGAGTGGATATAATAACTATGGTAAATTACACAACGGAATACTACTCAGTCATAAAAAAGAAAATTTTACCCTTTGTGACAGTATAGATAGACCAGGAGAACATTATGCTAAGTGAAATAAGCCAGTCAGAAAGACAACGATTTCATTCATACGTGGAACCTAATGAACAAAATGAACAAATAAAACAGAGACTCATAGATAGCAGGCTGACAGCTCTGGGGGATGGGGTGGGGGGTGCAGGAATATGGACACATACAACAGTGTGGTGACTGTGGGTGGGGCAGGGTAGAGGTCAAAGAGGGCATAATGGGAATAAATGAAAAAATACAATAAAAACAATTTAAAAACAATAGTATTATAGTATTTTATGGAAATTTGCTTTTTTGGCTTGTACAGACTACCCTCTTGACATTGAGGAATTAAGTCTTCACCTCCAGGTATATTTAAATCAAAAGTACAAATTCTCTTCTAATATTTACTCTCAAGTCTTTTACAGACTCAGAGCTTTAATTTCATTTTTTTCTGTATTATAACGAAATCCTAATGAGTGCAATAAAGTGTCTTAGAGTTAAAAAGAAAATACAGGATAACTGTTACTACTGAGGGCTTGATAATGAGCTGAGGTTTTTTTACATAGAGCTATGTACTTAAAAAAAGAAAAAGAACAAGAGTGGAGCACATCTGTCTGAATTAAGCCCATTTAAAAGTGTTTTTTGATACACCAAGGTTGAGGGTTTGATCCCCGGACAGGGCACATACAAGAAACAAGCAATGAATGCATAAGTAAGTAGAACAATAATTGATGTTTCTCTCTCTCTCTCTCTCTCTTCCTCTCTCTCTAAAATCAATAAATCAAATCAATCAAAAACTACACAGGTTTGGAAAGAGTGAAGAGAATTTTTCTAGCACCAAATAGCAATTAGACCTTACAAGAGTTTTACCCTCCTTAAGCCTCCATATTAAACCCAAAGAGAAAATGATATGTGGTATAAAATGGTAAAAACAGACTCAGTACACCTTAGCTTCTTTTACCATTCTTCCCAATTCCCCATAACCTCTCTCCCATCTCAGTTAGTGACAGATAAACCAATACCCCTTCAGGAAACTACAAATAGGTCTTCAAAAGTCCTGTCAAACCTCAAATATTGATACTTCAGAGGTAAAAAGCAGTCACCAAACACCAAAGTTGAGTTCCTAATACTCTTTTTCCACAACGTTTATACGAACAATGCCCACTGTTTTCGTCACCACACACATAGAAAGTGATAATGCTGTGTTTATAGGCACACTGGAGATAAACAGAAGAGTGGCTACTGCCTGGGGCCACCACCTGGCTAAAGTTACTAGTAACCCCAGCCCCTACATGACCAAGTGCTGAGATCAGAATCTCATTTTCCTCAGCCTTTTAGGATTAACTGCAATAACCAACACTATCAGAAATCTTTACTTTCAAATCCAGACTCTGCTACACACTAGACGCCTAGACACCTGCACATAACTTCACTTAGTAAAGTGTAAGAAAACTACCTCTCTTGCAGAGGCATTATTGAGATTAGAAATAATACAAGCAAAGCTTTTATTAAAGGGCTAGGCAGGCAATCAATGTGTAAGAACTGTTATTATCAGGAGGGTTGATGAATTCAAAAAGAGAAATCTGACCTCTTTATAGTGGTAATGTCAATGAGGTAAGAAATTGCAGGAGAGGGATCTCCTTAGATGTCTAAGAATTAAAACATTTTATAAAACAGTGGAAACCATATACTGTCTCCTTACTTCTGCAAAATCATAATCTTTTTTCTCATTAACAGCCTCTTACTCTAGTGTTTTTAAAGTGGTTTTCCTTGCCACCCCGATAGTAAAGACTACTAGTACATATTACACAGACATACGCATATACAAGAAATGATTCTGGTACATTTATTTACCTTCTGTAGAAGCTAAGCTTGGGAAACCAGTGCAGACCACCACCAGATATTAGTAAAGGAAAGAAGATAAAAGCACTTTTCTATCCGGACCTCCCTGAACAACCCAACTGTCTAAAGATAAAAATTGTCCTCCCCAACAAATGGTAGACAAGACTTTCCTATAATTACCCCCTTTCCCCTGAAGGTCCTGTGAAGAAAGTGTTGTATGAAGAATTGCTTCAAAATAGACAATACAGATGACTGCACACTCAGCAGACACTCTAGAGAACAGCATCTGGGTCTCTGAAAAGAAATATGAACGTAGCTATTGGTAAATAATGCCATGGTCACATCGGATGCCAAAGGATTTCAGTATCCATGGGGAAAATGAGCCACTACAAGCACTTTGGTGATTCACCTCATTTTCTAAAGGATGGTAACTCAACTCAAACTTAAACCTACTATGACCAGGAAATAATTGCTTGATAACCTTGGACAAACATGCTCAAGTAGTAAACCTTTAACACTTTACAAATGATTATAATACCCAGACTCAATGCCCCAAATATAATTTTAACCTCTCAGGGGATGATAGAGTTTTGGAAGGACAGCAAAGAATTCTTCTTAAAATGTTCTTTGACCATGCTAAAGAACAGACAAAGTCTGCATGTGTCAGGAAACTGGAATAAAAATACAAACCAAAAAACTCTAGCTCAACAAAATGACTCCTGTAAGGCAACTGTGAGCTCCCCTACACTTTCACTCATTCAATGAAGAAAGGAATGAATGGTCCTGGCCCCCATAGCTCAGTTGGTTAAGAGGGTCATCCCAATACATGAAGGTCTTGGGTTCCATCCTTGCTCAGGGCACAAACAAGAAGCAATCAAGGAATCCATAAAAAAGTGGAACAACAAATCAATGTTTCTCTCCCCCCACCTTTCACTCTCTAAAAATCAACAAATAATTTTTTTTTAAAAGAAAGTAATGAATAACTTCTAAGTTCTAGGCCACATCACCTTAAAACACAGAGATGAGTAAGACATGGCTTCTGCGCTGAAGAAATTCAAAGTCTAAAAATAATGTTTTAGAGTCAGTTATTTTACAGTAACATAGTATTAATAAAGATAGAAAAACATAAACTAGTAATATTAAATAGGTTAATAAACATAAGCTAAAATGAATGCCTTCTATTGTGAGTTCACTAATGAAATTTGTTACCCAATTTTTGGAACACGATTAAAGTTGTAATTTACTTTCAAGATAGGAATTAACTTATAACACCTGCTTTATAAAGGTTCACCACCACCACCACCAAACACAATTCGTAAATTAGGTGTTTTTCGGCTTGACATGTAGGGCGTGGCACTGGAGTTCTCACACAACTTCCATGACACCTGGATGAGCTCCCACAAGTCTGGACATTCTGGTTTCCAAAGCAAAGGCCAGTTAACTCCTTAATTCTCCTTAAATCCTAAAACACTGCGAGGTCGCCGCCGCCCACTTACACACATATACCAGACTAATGCATACAAATCACACCTTCCACTTCTGGAAAACCTTTAGGAACGGACTACAGAGAAAACACCCCTCAGTCAAAATATCTCTATTCTCCTCTTCGTTTTAGGGGCTGGATTACCCGTATATGTGTCAAACCTGTGCAAGAAGCCCAGTTCAGTGCGGAAAATCTAATGACTTCAGTCTGAAAAATCCATTCCTTTAACTGACACAAAACCCTGATGGAGATGCTTCTAAAAACCAACTGCTGTACAACAGCCAGAGTTGAAAGAAAGGGAAGGAGGGGAAAGGGGCGGAGTGAGGCGCTGGGACTTCGGCGGCGGGGTCGCGGGCACCGCCCAGGAGGGGGTCTCAGACCGTAGGGCCAGAGATGGGTGACGTGCCGACGGGGCCAACTTGGAAGGGGTGCCGGTTGCGGGGAACCTCGCCGCAGTCGCCTGCCCTCGGAGGTGCATTCGCCCGCCCAGCAGCGAGCACGGTGCCCCGGATTCCATCCCGGGCTCGTCCCCGGGCAGAACGCGGGGCGTGAAATCACTCTAGCAAGCCCAGCACCTGGGCCTCGAGCTGCCCCACCCCAGCCCTCCACAGCTCACCTGCACTGCACAGGAGTCCACCGCCCCGCGGGAACCGGAAACCGCACGGAGCAGGCTCGAACGAAGAGTCCTCGGCCCCAGTCTGGAAGGCTCCGCGCCGGGAGCAACTGAGGAGGAACCCGACGGGGCGGCGGCGGAGCCTGGGAGGGGGAGGAAGAGGAGGAAGGTGGGGAGGAGGCGGACTAAGGACGTCCAGCTCACAAGAGTTCCACCCTCCTGCCGGCGGCTCTGCAGCAGCTACCGCAGAGCACTTCCGGGGCGCTGGGGAGCGGAGCGGGCCGGTGAGGGAGGGACTTCCTGTTTTGGGGCGTACCCGAGAGTGCTGGGGACCCTAGCTGATGAACAAAGATTGGGAGGGCCGGGGGAGAGCAGCGTTTACCTTCTGTGTATTGTGGCCCCGCTCTGTTTTTATTCGGGCGGCCCCAACCCTAGGTCTCGGAGCCGGGAGAGATGAAATCACGTCCCAGGAACCCAGTAGTGGCGGCGGCCTACCGGAGTTTCCCGGATCTCGGCGTCAGCGCCGCAACGTCCTCTCTTCTGGGGGCCAAGAGGGGGTTCTTGGGGAAAGGAGGTGAGACCCAAGGACGCCATCTTGCTTCTAGGGAGCCGCTCCTTCTGCGGCGTCCTAGGGTGGAGGCCGCTGCGTTCTGCGGCCGGGGTTTTCCGGAGTGGAGCCGGCGGTGTGCCTCATGGCTGGCTGAATTCTAGGAGATGGGTCAGTCGCCTGCCCTGGCTAGAGGGTCTCGGTGGCTGCCCAGGATCTCACATCGAACTGCTGTGATAAGTCGCCTCCTTGGATGGTCTAGAGTCTATTATGAAGGGGCTGGAGCCTCCTAAGACACTGCAGGTGTGGTGTGGCACCGAGATCATCCTACGACCCCATCCCGTGATTTGGTAGCCTGAGTTAGAAGTAGTTCAAATCAGTTGCTTTGTTTACATCATTACACAGGTTCGCAATAGATCATTTGCGTAACATTTGTTACCAGCTACAGAGCCTAATCTCTTGACTACACCCTGCCCCCCCACATTTCATTATCAACTCGGTGCTTGGTACTACCCATTCAGTGGGTAGACAGACACGAAAGCATAGAATTTTGACTGGAACTATGTTATATCAAGGTATAGGGAGCAAGAACACATAACTTTACTATGTGTTATATTTTAAAATTAAATTGGCGTTTCCCGGCACACAAATAGGGAATGGGATGGTAAATATGATCCTAACAGGTCACGCAGCACAGGAACAAAGTGCTGAGAAATCAGAGTGGTAATTACAGGACTTAAAAGTTCAAGCCTGAGTTTCTAAAAAAAGATGAGGTTGGAAAAGCAGAAGCCAAATCATGAGAATGCTTACCATGGTGAGGCAACGAATAGAGTAACGATTCTGGATTCGTGCAAGCTGTAATCACCCTCTATACTTGTACAAACTATGGGTGGAGGAACAAGTTGTTTGAGAGGAGTGCTTGTAGACAGGAGGCCATTACAGGAATAAAGAATGAAAGGACCATATGTGAGTGAAAGTAATCATGCGAAGATGGATTCCTAAAATATTCAGGAGACTAAATCTACTGACTTTGATAATTAATTGCCGAAGTCGGGTGCTGGGTAAGAGGAGATTGACAATGATGCCATTTTGCTTTTTGGGAAGGATAAAGGTAGGTTGTACCAAATGAGAAAACGTAGAGTGGGGATGAGATGAGAGATGGGGTGCAGTAAATGAGTGCCATTTTGGACCTGGTGAGTTTGAGTACCAGTGGTGCGGTCAAATGACAGCTGCTACATGGATTTAGAGCTCTGAGGAGAATCTAGGATGAATTTAGGAAAACCCCAGTTTTGTATTACGACATCCAGGCAAAGGGCAGTCTCTATTGAGCACAGTTTCAAAACCACTTCTCCTTTCTCCCTACATTTTCTTGGGAAAATTGCTAAAATTGTAACCATTGAAAAAATCCCCATGTGGTAATTTATGCCCATTCATAGACGAATAATACTCAAATGCTTAATGGTCTAAGGATCATAAAGTTTAGGCTTACAGGGAACTGAATATGGCATTGTTAACTAGGATAGCATCATACACTCATGAAATGAAATGCTATTTTAATAAAAAGTTTTTTAAGTTTGCTCATCGACATTAGCTCAGTGAAGCTGGCCACAGATGAAGGGTTCAGAATGACAGGTTGTGCAATAACTGCCGAATGAAGAACTAGAAGGAGGACGACTTCAAGAACGAGCAATGGAAACACAATGAAAGACAACTTCAAATTCATTAGCCTGTCTTGGCTGTGTCTTGGTTGTCACAGCTGTGCTAGCGTAGTTTAAAGCAGTCAGAAATAGAATGGATCACTTTGAACAGAGGCTTCAGAAAACCACAAATAGCAAAAACCCTGCAAATAATAGCTACAGTGTAAAAAAATTACAAGTTCTTATTCTATATTCTTATAGAGCAGCATTTTGAACACAAAAAATGGGAACTCTCACTTTTAGTTTGTAGATTATTCAAGTGCATTCTCAATTTTCCTAGAGTAGAAATACATTTAGGTATATTAACCATTTAATGGACAATGTACTGAAGTAGAAATGAGAACAAGGATTGTGAGTTCCTTTTTTGTGTTGTTCATTGTATAATTCTAGTAAAGCCACTTAACCTCTCTGACCTAGTTTCTTTGATTCTAAGATAGAGAATAACTTTGTACCAGCCTGCCTCTCAGAGATGTTATAAGAAATAACAAATTAGTCCCTTAAAAGCTCTTTTTAGGTGCTTGGATGAATAGGCATAATTGTAAGTACATATTAATAATTAGCACCAATTTCCAGTAGAACTCATGGACATTCCTAAATTTGCTGCCTGGGCAACTCAAAGAAATTGAAACAAAGATTTCCGTTTTAAAATATGCTTAGATTTCTTGACTTGTGAGTTTAATTATTATTTATGATCAAACCTTATGCATTAAAAAAGATAGATTGAATAAAAAGTAAAATTTTAGTAACTACAGTTCTTATGTTCACTGCTACTTAGAGGTAATATATGCTTTTGTTACAATCATGTTTTAGAATTCACAATTAGTTTATTGCAGTTATTGAACTGAAATTTTATGTTAAAAGCAGTACTCATGTCCCCATTATAGAATAATAAGAATTTATCTGAAACATGAAGGTGAACATTCTTGTGAAACTACTGTCATTCTCATCATTGTTTAATCAGAAATACAAAATAAAACATGTAGTCTTGTGAGGTTTTGTCCAATATCTTGTCTATGTAAGAAACATCCAAATATGTAGAAAAACTTTATAAGATATTATTTGAGCTAACCTGACAACAGTTGATGGGCAGCAAGATCTCAAATGTTCTGGAGAATGACAGTTAATACAGTTTCTTTTATACATTAAAATTTTTTTTGGAATGTAAGAAGGTTACACGAAGGTGGGAGAAAAGTGGAGATTTGACCATTTATGTCTATAATGCTCCCCTTCATATCTACCCTTATGGACCACATATTTCCTTAATTCTGTCAGGTGGTTAGAACATGAGACTAGTAGAATAATGGTTCCCAAGTGTTGCTGCTTTTTAGAATCACCTGTATAGTTGTGAAGGAAATTCAGATTCTCAAGTCCTATTCTAAACTTCCAGTTAGATGTCTTGGATGAAGCCCAAGGCATCTGTAATTATAACACCCTCCTTTGAATTCAAGTTTGGAAAATTTTGGTTTCAGTAACTTATCAAAGGTTGTGGAGAACTCTAAATAGAGCCAGAAACTAACTGAAATCTTATGAGTCAAAGTTAGAGATCTTTCATTGGATGTTTGCTGTTCTTTCACTGACTACCTATGATGGATGAGACGGAAAGGTAGAGAGAAAAATAGCAATTTTCTTTTTTAAGATTTTATTTATGAATTTTTAGAGAGAGGGGAAGGGAGGGAGAAAGAGAAGGAGAGAAACAACGACTGGTTACCTCTTGCAGGCCCCTAACTGGGAACCTGTCCTGCAATGCAGGCATGTGCACTGACCAGGAATCTAACTGGCAACCTTTTGGTTTGCAGGAGGACACCCAACCCACTGAGCCACACCAGCCAGGGTTATTTTTTATCACTATTTTAAAGCCATATTCTATTACATGGTTTTAAGATAAACTAAGTTAATATCTGTAGAGTGCTTAGAATAGTATCTGGCACATGGCAAGTATATATAAGTGTGAATGAGTAAAGCCTTCAATGTCTAATTACAGCATTCACTTTGCCCAGAGATAAATTAGGTAAAATTGTATTAGATATAAACATTTACTATGTAGAAAAAATTGTATGTAAATAATGGTGGAATCCTCAGCCATTTTTAGTCATGGAAGCCTTGAATTTGTATAGCTGAAAATATTTCTATGTTTTTTCTTTTCATCTTTTTTGATATATTAAGAGAAATGTTGATAATATACTTACTGAATAAATTTTTGGATTTGCAGCTATTTGGGTTTGCAGTGTAGTATCTTTATATCCTTTTATTTAAGATGTAATTATAGTTTACATGCATGGGATGATGTATTTTACATTATTTTGTCACTGAACTAGCTCCAAAATTGATTCTTACTGTTATGTAATCAAGTATGTTTTAGAAGCCATTTGTATATATCTTCCAAATTAAATATTGCTCTTGAATGAGGTAGTAGATATGTTTGATTCTATTTAATTTCTCTACTTCTCTACAAGTTTCTTTATAGTCTTTCAACCTTGAACAAGTTTTTATTCTTGCTAACAATAAATAAAATTATGCATTTTCATCATTAATAAAGAAAGAGACCAGTTCAATATTTTTAAGGGCTCTTTAGCATATTTTGACAAAGTCTGAAAATATGTCTTTGCTCAGTATCTGTCACTATGAAAATTGATACCCATTTTAATTTTTATTCACTTGTATCGGTTGCATTATTCACATACCCAGTATCAATTTCTAGTGACTTTTGCATTCTTCTCTGTGCGTGTACACACACACCGAATATCTTCATACAAATACCTTCATATCTTCATGCTGAATACTAATTTAGTCTTTAATATGCTTTTTTAAAAGGAATTATTCTATCATTCTATCAAGGGTAGACTTAGGGATATACCAGACAGAAGGTATTTATAAAGTCAGGAGGAATCTGGTTAAGTAGAGTGGGTTAGACCAAAAAGTACAGGTCTGATAAGCCAGAAGAAAAAATTGCACGCCCTCATTGGTGAAGCAACTATTTGAGTCCAGAGTCAACTAGGAAAGGGAATTAAATTAATATTGAGTATTTACCATATTTCAGGCTTTGTACCAGGCACCTTACAAAATAAGGAATGTCTGGCTAGATTCCATAAATCTAGGTGGTTTAATTCTTGGGAGCCACAGAAAATAGTATTATTAAGCAGGACAGTTGCACAAATTGTATGACTCTCTGCCTTTTAAAATACTTATACCGCCCTGGCTGGTGTAGCTCAGTGGATTGAGCATGGGCCTGTGAAGCAGATGGTCACTGGTTCGATTCCTAGTCAGGGCACATGCCTGGGTTGCAGGCCGGGTCCTCGGTGGGGGACACATGAGAGGCAACCACACATTGATGTTTCTCTCTCACTCTTTTCTCCTTCCTTTCCCCTCTCTCTAAAAATAAATAAATAAAATATTTAAAAAATAAAATACTTATACCATAAAGTTTATTATAAGAATTAAAAAGTATATGAGGTAGTTCATGTTATTATGATCAAACCTACAACTTTAGAACCATACCTATTCATTCTTTTCACAAGACAAGGCCATCATTCAGTCTCTATTTTAGTTCTCAACTCTTCTATCTACTTGAGAACCTTGCTACATTAATTTTTCTCTTTCTGTTGTGTCTTCAATCTCTCATAGTACTGGTTATTTGCCATTACCATGCTCATTTGTTTAAAACATCTCCTTCATACATATTCTCCCTCCCTCTAGTTTCTCCCTCAAACTTCCTTCCTTTCATTAAAGAAAATTTTTGAGAGAACTTTCTATGCTTGCCATCTCTACATTGTCATTTCCAAGTTACTCTTCAATTATTTGTAATCAGGCTTACATTCTCAACACAGCTGTGAAATTAGTCTCAATAAAGTCACCAATATCATCTCTATTATATGACATCTCTTAGTTTTTAATGTTTTAGCAGCATTTTAACTGTTGACCATTCTTTCCTTTTTAAACAATCTTTTTAGCTTCTGTAATACTACAATTCACTCTTTCTTTTCTTTCCAATCATCATTGCCCTTTGGACACTTCTGTTTTTGCTTAAATATTGCCATTCCAAGAAATTGTAAAGCTCTTATCATTCTAGTCTAATCTACACATCCTTCTTGAATGATCTCATCTATGCTGATGGTTTTACTTTCTATATGTGGATGACTTTTAGCCATGAGTTCACTCCTAAGTGTGAAAATATTCAATTCTCTACTTGGTATCTCTTGAGTATTTTATAGGCACCCAACTCAAACACAGCATGTCCAAATTGAACTAATTCTATCACACACCAAATGCCCAAAGCCAAAAATCTAAATGTTTACTTCGAAAATCTGTCTTTTTCCTCAGTATCCATTCAATCACCAAGCTGTTAAAACTTCTACCTTAGTATATCTCAGAATCATCCATTCTATTCCATTTCTACAACTACTTCTCTGATTCAAGCTATTAGTACCTGCTTACTGTTATTGTAGTATAGGTCCAATGGGTTCCACCTTCTCCTCCTCTAAATCCACTATTCTCATTGCAACCATTATGATTTTCTGGTAGGCAAATAGAATCATAAACTTCTCTGCCTAAACTTCTCCACTGCTTCCATTAATCTCAGGATAGTCTGAATTCCTTCATGTTTTATACAGTCTTACATAATCTAATTTTTTTTTACTTCTGTAGTCTCATCTCTACTTACCACACACACTCACACACACACACCTAGGTCCACAAATCTAGGTGCAGTCCAAAATACATGTATGAAAGTTTAATGAGCAAACGTTAAGTAACATACATTATAGCAGGTCTTAACAATTATAATGTCAATATTATAAAATTCCCAACTGTTGTATAAAAGTTTTAGTTTTTAACCCCTGCTATATAGTCTGTAGGAAGTCAAGCCATTGTTAATATAATAATAGTGGTTTGCACAACATTGATGTAGCCTGGCAGCAAAGACGAATGGACTGGAATGCACGTGTGTGAACAATGATGACTGCACTGTACTATTCAGTGGGGGTGGTAGACGCCATTGAGTGAGAATGTGTACTATGTGGCCATCACATTCAAAATGACTGAATGAATAGAGCAATGAATCTGCATCAAATTTTCTGTTAAGCTCGAACATTTTTCTGCAGAAACTATTTGGTTGATTCAGAAGGCCGCAGCTATGGGCAACTTGGTGATTGGCAGCATCATTGTGATGACGTGCCTGCTTTTGTACTATATCTCATGCAAATTTTTTTGGTAAAACATCAAATCACCCAGGTGACTCAGCCCCACTACAGCCCAGATTTGGTGCCCTGTGACTTCTGCCTTTTCTCAAAACTAAAATCACCTTCGAAAGGGAAGAGATTTCAGACCATCGATGAGATTCAGGAAAATACAATGGGGCAGTTGATCGTGACTGGTAGAGCTGTGTAAGGTCCCAAGGTGCCTCCTTTGAAGGGGACTGAGGCATCATTGTCCTATGTACAATGTTTCTTGTATCTTGTACCTGCAATAAATGCCTCTATTTATCATATTTCATGGCCAGATACCTTCTGGCTAGACCTCATATATTTAAAACAGATTAAACATTAAAGTTAACATCTTTACTCACATTCTATTCCTCTTATTTGTGGTGACATTTAGTAGACAAAATATATTTTCGTGTTGGAAAGAAATCAATAATGTAGATTTTGTAAGTATTGATACCACTTTTGTTACTGACATAAACTTTGAAAAATTAATGAAAGTTTTGAATTCCAGCTTTCTTTTGAATAACAGATTCTTTAGTAAGTTGCACCCCTGTTTTCATTTATACCATTTACTGTGGCTGAATCATTGCAATATTTATGGGTGGTAATTACCAGTTTATAATTTTAATAATATTTTGATCTTTTTTCTTAATGTATTTTATATTTTAGACACAATTGTCAAGGATAAATTTCCAATATTTCCTGAATGTTCTTTAATATAGTTCTTTTCCTTCCCATGTGAATTCATAGTCAATCAACTTAAATCCAATAGGCATCTGATTTAGGCTAGAGATTCACAACTTTAGGCAAATCTAATTTTTTTTTTACTTTTGTATCAATTACACTGTTATTAGCAACACTTTCATTTCCTCTTTAAGTTTTATAAAACATTAAATTCAAATGTAGTAAATTATTTGAATAATTGCACAAACACTACTAACAAAGGTGAAATTGGCCCTGGCTGGATAGCTCAGTTGGTTAGAGTGTCATCCCGATAAGCCAAGGTTGAGGGTTTGATCCCCTGGCCAGGGCACATATGAGAATCAACCAAGAATACATAAATAAATGGAACAACAAATCTCTGTCTGTCTCTCTCTTTTTCTCTAAAAATCAATAAAATAAAATAATAAAGTTGGCATTACTCTGAAGTTAGACTATTAATTGACAATTAACACCACTATGTAATAACAACTTCACATTTTTATCAGTGTATATGTTGTCCTAATTCAGCCTAGGAAAAGTAGAGGGTTGGGTGAGAGGGGATTAATGTAAAAAGTCCAATGTTATCCCTGCTGTTTCTTCTGCCTGGAGAGAATCTCTCTACTCCTCACCCTTCAGTCCCCTACTTCCTCTCCACCCATCTTTTATAGGACTTCATCCAGGAAGACTCTCCACACCTTCCCATAGGTGGTAGATGACATAGGCTTGTGTTGCTCCCTGTGTGCCCTGTACTTTTCTTGCACATCACACTCTATTGGGATTGCTTGCTTGTCTTTCTTATTAGGGAGGGCAGGAATTACATCTATTCTGTGTACTGTTATGTCCCTATATTAGGTCAATATTTTTTAATGAGTGAATTATGGGAAAAATTATGAAGGTAAGTGCCCTCTGTGTTAATCAAGATAGTCTAGATTATAATGCAGGAACAGAAAACAAAAAATCTCAGTGGCTTAACATCACAGACATTTATGTCTTGCTTATGATACATATATGGTTGCAGTTTGCTGAGATTTCCTGCTCCTTGCTGTCACTTAGGAACTCAGGTGTTGGAGGCACCAGGTGACTTGTGTTTCTACAATCACTGCAGGCACCATGAACCTGGCAAATCTTTTACTTGCTTGTAAAGTGTTATACTTCCAGTTCATGATTCATTGATAAAGCAAGTCATGTAGTCATGCCTATTCAAAGTGTGTAACCCGCCACATACCTAGGAGGGAGGGAAAATATGAACATTTGTAAATAACAAAGAATATTATATCCTCTCTCTTAGTCAAGACTCTTTTAGTTACACATGACATAAATTCCAGCTCAATCTAGTTTAAGAAAAAAAGAAATAAGAGGATCATAGAGCTAAAAGAAATTAAACCACTCAAAATGCAAGGGTGCCTCTGGGCCTTATTATTTGTAACCAAGACTCTTTCATATCTTGTCTCTTTCTTTCTATAGTTTGACTTCAGTCTCTTCCAGTACATGACTGGCTGTTCACTATTGATAAGTGGGTTGAAGTTGCAGGCCTTAAGAACAAAAATGAAGATTTCCTGGAAAAGAGAGAATTCTGTTTCAAGTCTTCAGTGGCAACTCCTGCTGAGTTTCCAGTCTGCCAAATGGATATGTGGATCTTGGACTTGGCAGCCCCCACAATCATGAGAGCCAATTCACTAAAATAAATCTCTCTATATGTAATTGGTCTTGTTTCTCTGGAGAACTTTGAACTGACATAGGGAACATTCCAAGATATGATAGAATAACTGGACTGGGGAGCCAGATAGCTATCTCAACAGTATATCAGTGACAGGAAGAAAGAAGATACACCAAGGAGTGGGGAAGTAAAAAAGGGAGGAGGGATAATAAAAAATACATATGGTATAGAGTATTAGAATGTGGCTAAGCATTGACTCACATGCGACTAGTCTTTAGTTACCTAACCTTGTCCTAATTCAAATTAGTAATCATAAAATCATATGAATATATTCAAATTATCCCTTTCTAATTCAGATCCATTTATTCCTTCATTTTGAACTACTTTTGTCAGTAGATGGTAAGTTTTCTATAATTCATGTCTTAGCATGCTTTATTTTTCCTTATTTTCTAAATAGATGTATTAGTTATCTCTTGCTACTGTAAAAATTACCACAAGTTTAGTGGCTTAAAGCTGACAAATTTATTATTTTACAGTTCTGGAGTTCAGAAGTTTAACATGAGTTATCAGGGCTGTGTTCCTACTAAAGACTTTAGGGGAGAATCCTACTCTTTGCTTTTTCCAGCATCTAGAGGCCACTTACATTCCTTGGCTCACAGTCTTCTTCCATCTCCAAAGTCAGCAATTGCATTATCCCAACCTCTTATTTGCCATCACATCTCCTCTTTGATTCTATCCTCTTGCCTCCCTCTTATAAGAACTTTTATGATTACATTAAGCTTACCAGAAAATCCAGGATGATTTTCTGATCTCAAGATCGTTATCTTAATCACATCTACCAAATATCTTTTGTCTTGTGAAGTAATATATTTACAGGTTCTGAGAATTTAGGACATGAACGTCTTTGATTCAGCCTACCACAATAAATCATTATCAAACCGATCCATACTGTGAATATAAAAATCACAATACTGAAAGCCCCTTTTCAATATTATTGAAAGGCAAGTATTTTTAGCTTTTATAGATTTTTCTAGTATTTATCTTCATCTTTCTCAATAATAAACTTACACCGACATTTCTTATTTTATCAACTGTAAACATTATCTGTTGACTTAAAATTTGATAGACAATGATTTGGCTTGTTCTAAACAATCACCTCAAATTTTCCCATTTTTCCTATATGCTAGCATCATTGTTTTTATAAACCAATGAGAAATGTTTATATCATTATGATGATGAAATATTATTTATTATAGATCCAAATAGAGAAATATGATTGCAATTCCTTTTCTAAAAACTTGTTTGTCTTTAGGTATTTGCCTTGTTTCACTTATATAATTTGTTATGCAGGTGCTCTTAATTCTTTCCCTTTTTTTGATTTTGAGATTGTATTTTAATATTTATTTACAGTTTATATTCAATATTATTTTGTATTATTTTGGGGTGTACAACATAGTTGTTAGATAACCATATACTTTATAAAGTGTTTCCCCTGATATTTTCAGTACTCATTGGGCACCATACAGAGTTACTGTGATACTAAAGACTATATTTCCAATACTGTACTTTATATCTCCATGATTATTTTGTAACTACCCATCTGTACTTCTCAAACCCTTCACTTTTTTCACCATGTCCCCTCACTTTGGGCAAACATCAATCAGTATCTATGAGTCTGTTTCTTCTTTGTTTGTTCACATTGTTCTGTTTTTTAATCCTCACCTAAGGATATAGTTATTGATTTAAAAGAGAGAAGGAAAGAAAAAGAGGTGGGGGTGGGGGGGAGGGGGGGAACATCCATGTGAGAGAGAAACATTGATAAGTTGCCTCCTCTAGGCTCCACCTGGACAGGGTATGGAACCTGCAACCATTTGGTATACGGATGATGCTCCAACCAACTGAACCACCCAGCCAGGGCCATTTACATTGTTCTTTAGATTCCACACATAAGTGAAATTATATGGTATTTGCCTTTTCCTGACTAATTTATTTTACTTAGCTTAATACCCTCTAGGTCCATCTATGATGTTGCAAATGGTAAAATTTTATTTTATTTTTTTATGGCTGAATTATATGTCACTGTGTATATGTACCACCACTTTTTGTTTGTTTGTTTGTTTTTCCCTTTTCTTGTACCATCACATTTTATCCACTTGTCTATTGGTAGGCACTTGGATTACTTCCATAACTTGACTATTGTAAATAATGCTGCAATGAAGATTCAAATGCATGTATTCTTTTAAATTAGTTTTGGAGCTTCTTCAGGTGTATACCCAGAGGTGGAATCACTAGATCATAAGGCAGTTCCATTTTTAATTTTCTGAGGAATTTTCAAAGGTTTTCCATATAGCTCTACCAGTCTGCATTCCCATCTATAGTGCATGAGGATTTCTTTTTCTTCACAACCTTTGCCAACACTTGATGTTTGTTGACTTACTGATCATAGGCATTCTGATATGTTTGAGGTGATATCTTGATGTTTTAATTTGCATTTCTCTGATGATTAGTGACATTGAACATCTTTTCACATGTCTATGGGAAATCTCTATGTCCTCTTTGTAGAAGTGTCTATTCAGGTCCTTTGCCCATTTTTATTGGATTTGGGTTTTTTTGTTGTTGTTGAGTTGTGTAAGTTCTTTATAAAATTTGGACATTAATGCTTTATCAGATATATCATTGGTGAATATGTTCTCCCATGCAATGACCTGTCTTTTCAATTTGTTGATGGTTTCTTTGCTGTGTAGTAATGTTTTAATTTGATATAGCCCCATTATTTATTTATTTTTTTGTTCTCTTGCCCAATGAGATATATCAGAAAAAAATATTACTAAGGGAAATCTCTAAGATTTTACTGATTATGTTTTCTTCTAGGATTTTTTGTAGTATCAGTATTTGCTTACAGTGAAGTCTTTCATTAATTTTGAGTTTATTCTTGTATATGGTGTAAGAAGTTGGTCTAGTTTCAATTTTCTGCACATATCTGTCCAATGTTACTAACATCATTTATTGACTAGATTATCTTCATCCCATTGTATGTTCCTGTCTCCTTTGTCAAATAGTAATTGACCATAGAGGTATGAGTTTATTTCTTGGCTTTCTATTCTGTCTCATTGATTTATGTGTCTGTTTTAATGAGAGTGCCATGCTGTTTTGATTACTTTGGCCTTGTTATATAGTTTGATATTAGGTAGCATGATTCCTCCAATTTTGTTCTTCTTTCTCAGGATTGCTGTTGCTATTTGTTCTAGTTCTGCAAAATATGCTATTGACGTTTTGGTAGTAATTATATAGAATCTATAGATACTTTTGGGAAGTATGGATATTTTAATGATATTAATTCTTCCTGTTCATGAGCACATTATGTGCTTTCATTTATTTGTATCTCAATTTCTTTTTTAAGTATTTTTATTGATTCTGCTATTACAATTTTCCCAGTTTTCCCCCTTTATCTCCCCTGCGCCCTGCCCCCCCCTCCCTCCAGCATTCTCACCACCTTAGCTCATGTCCATGGGTTGTACATGTAAGTTCTTTGAGTCCTCTGTTTCCTGTACCATTTTTAATCTCTTCCCATCTATTTTATGCCCACCAATTATGCTTCTTCTTCCCTGTACCTTTCCCCCCATTCTCCCCGCTCCCCACTGAAATCCTCCATGTGATGTTCATTTCTCTGATTCTATTCCTATTCTAGTTGTTTCCTTAGTTTTTGTTTTTCTTTCTCTTTTTTTAGGTTCATTTGTTGATAGTTGTGAGTTTGTTGTCATTCTACTGTTCACATTTTTTATCTTCTTTTTCTTAGATGAGTCCCTTTAACCTTTCATATAATAATGGCTTGGTGATGATGAACTCCTTTAATTTGATCTTATCTGGGAAGGACTTTAGTTGCCCTTCCTTTCTAACTGAAAGCTTTGCAGGACAGAGTAATCTTGGATGTAGGCCCTTGCCTGTCATGACTTCAAATATTTCTTTCCAGCCCCTTCTTGCCTGAAAGATTTCTTTTGAGAAATCAGCTAATAGTCTTACGGGCACTCCTGCGTAGGTAACTGTCTCCTTTCCTCTTGCTGCTTTTAAGATTCTCTCCTTGTCTTTAATCTTGGGTAACTTAATGATGATGTGCCTCGATGTGTTCCTGTTTGGGTTCAACTTCTTTGGGACTCTCTGGACTTCCTGGAAGTCTATTTCCTTTGACAGATTGGGGAAGTTTTCCTTCATTATTTGTTCAAATAAGTTTTCAATTTCTTGCTGTTGTTCTTCTCCTTCTGGCTTCCCTATAATTTGGATATTGGAATATTTCAGGTTGTCCCAGAGGTTCCTAAGCCTCTCTTCACTTTTTTGAATTCTTGTTTCTTTATTCTGTTCTGGTTGGATGTTTATTTTTTCCTTTTGTTGCAAATCATTGATTTGAGTCCTGGTTTTCTTCCTGTCACTGTTGCTTCCCTGAGTATTTGCTTTATTTCATTTTGTATATCTTTCATTTGCTCTTTCATTTTTTGACCAAGCTCAGTCAGATCCGTGAGTATTTTGATTACCAGGGCTTTAGATTCTCCATCAGATAGGTTGGCAATCTCCTCATCGCTTAGTTCTCTTTCCGAGGTTTTGCTCTTTTCTTTCATTTAGACCATATTTCTTTGTTCGGTGCACCTGAGATGTTGTAAGGGGGCAGGGTCTTAGGTATTCACCCAGGCAGGGCAACCCATTTTGCTGTGCTATGGAGCTGCCTGTGTGGGAGGGGCCAGAGAGGGAACAGTGCAGCTT
>PVKM010023918.1:0-20861 GCA_004027735.1 Carollia perspicillata
AGCAAGCGTATTTTCAACTGCATACCTAGGAGAAGGCAAAGGCGGAGACCAAAGATGATCAGAGAAGTGGGTGTCCTGGGAGAAGCACAGCCAATCCAAACACAAGCAGGCCAGAGCCGCGTCATCCAAAAGTCGTCTTGCAGAAACTGTGCCGACTGTGCGAGAGATGGTGCAGCGTCTGTGTGTACACATTTATGGTGGAGCTGGGTGCGTGTGAGCACATGTTCATTTAGCATTTATTCAACATACAGTGTTTTCCAGCAGGAAGCTGAGATACTGGACACTGAGAGGGGAGCACTCGCCCCCCATTTAGGAGACCTCAGCCCAAGTGAGCGGAATTGGCAGGACGGCAGAAAGTGGGCCCTGACCTGCAGGTAGAGCCCCAGGTCCAGGGAGTGGGATCTGCCCCTCGCACCGGCTTCCCCAGGACGGCCCCCTGCAACCACTCGGAAGAAACCTGAAAGGGGAAGGGGTGGTCTCTCAGAGAAGGCGGGGCTTTCAGGATGAAGGGGCGGGGCCCTGTCACGTGTGCGGACACCAGCACCCCTTCTCCTTGAGGGCAGGAGTGCCTGTGCCGTGTCCAGCTTCCCAGGGCAGAGCCCCAGAGGTCATCTCGCTGTGTCCACTCTCTGCCCCTGTCATAACCCGTCTGCCAGTGTGACCTGCAGTCCCACCTGCAAAATATCTGTAAATAGTACAGATGGTCCCCCACGTCCACGGCCGCCCCACCCTGACCTCCCAGCACTGCGGGCCCTTCCTGGGGAAGCAGACGATGTCTCGGTCTCTCCCCTTCCTTAAACTTTCCAGGCAAATCTGCACAGAACAGCACAAGCGGCAGTCAGTTAGCCACCAGGCGGCTCTGCACTAAAGGTCGGCCACGTCCCCTGCACAGAGAATGGACTCCGTGGTCAGGGGCGCAGGGAGTCTCTCCGGAAGGTTCCTGGTTTCTCCCAGTTGCACCGACATGCCCGCTTTCTTACAGTTAAAGTCACCGACCTGTCATTTTCTGATTTTCTCTTGTTTTGCACTGTGAGTTTAGAAAAATTTTCAGGGACAGAGATGTGAGTAGTTACATTTTCTCCTAGGTTTTACTTTAATCATTTTCAACCTTCGGCTTTTTAACAACCGGCTTTTGTGTCCGTGAGTGGTGTGGATGGTGGCCTGAGAGGTTTCCCAGCTCAGCATTTACAAAGACCCCCAGCCTGGGAGCAACCCTTGGTCCCGAAGGCTCCATTTCACCACAGTGAACAGCCCACGAGCGCTCCCTGTAGGACCAGGGTCCGGGCAGCTCAGCAAACACCGCATGGTCTTCACTCACATCTTTGCTACGGGCTGATTCCTGAACATACTGCTAAAGTTAATTTTTTGAGGCCAAGAGTGTACAAATCAGGTAAAAATCACACAGTTGGTCGTAACGAGGAGACTGATGTGTGTAAATGGAGCAGGTGGGGGAGCTCAGGTGCATGGGGCCCCCGGGGGCCCCCTGGGGGACCTGCCGCCGGTCCCAGTTCAGACATCGGACACCACTGGCAGCGGCCTCAACTGTCGCTCTTGGGAATCTAAACTCAGTGAATGGCAGTGCTGCTCCGGGGAAACGGTGTCTCTGCAGCATCTGCTTTTTGGGCGTCCTGCCCCTTCCTGACCACGCATCTGGTCGGACCCACAAGAACCTCTGGTGTCCTGTCTGGGTCATGGGTGAGCAGGCAGACGCACTGTGCCCCAGCGGGCCGAGCGCCCCCACGGGGCTGCCACGCTCAGGGGCCTACACCTGGGCCATCCGTGTCAGGGGAGAGGGCGGGGCGGCAAAGCAGGGAGCCTGCACCTTGTTCCCAGGAGCATCACTGGGACAAACCTGTGGCGCCACCAATGCATGCCGAACCTCTGCCCCGCAGATCCCGGAAAGTGATCTGATGGATGAATTCTCGAGGCAGCGGCTTTGATGGGCACGCTTGGAGCTGCTTGCTGTGTCCGCACTGACTCCGCTCACGGGTCGTCCGGGTCCCTGACCTCTCCTTAAGACGGCCCCTCAGGAGCACGGACCCCACGTCAGATCCTTCTCCTCCTCTGCTCCTGCTGCCTCAGGACGACCTGCTCCCTGGGCCCCGGCTCCTCGGGGCCCGAGGAGAGGCCTGAGGCTGGGAGCCGTCTCTGTAGCTGCCCGCCTCCCACGCCCACTTGAATGTCAGCTTCCAGCGAAGTGCAGTAGCAGCTCACTATTAAAGCGACTAACCTATTAGCAACCCTCCCAGGCCCCGTGGGGACCTGGGATGTCTCTGTCTGAGATGAAGGCCAGTGTGAGAACCCACTTGCAAGCACTTGCTTCTGAACCTGAAAATGCTGCATCATTTTAAGGTAAAAGGCCCAAAATACAGCATTTGCAAACAACTTTCAAGCCATGTGTGCCCAGACGCATTATCAAATCATACTCCACGTGTGCCCCACCCATGAACTGTGACATATTGAAGAATTAGCCTCTTGAAACTGAATTACTCCACTCAGTGTAAAACAAAAGTCACCAAAGCAAATAGGACCATGGCCGGAGCCTCGCTGCACCGCCCAGAGCTGGCCGTGTAGGGGGCGGTTCGAAGGGGTTTGTGCAGAAGGGAGGGCAGGCGTGCAGTGTCCGCCCCACTGGGAGTCCCATCTCATTTGAACGGGAACAGGTTGCTCTGTCTGCTCTTCTCTGTCTGCTTTGCTTAGCACATCGGGAGACCCTCAGAGAGCGCCAGCTCTGGGCCAGCCCTCCCCTGCCTCCGTGGGCTCCGCAGGCGAGTCGCGGTGACGGGGTGATTACGAGGCCTGCAGCGGTGAGCACGTCTCGGTTTGAGAGGCATGGGCACACGCAGGACATCAGCTGGCCGTCACAAAACGGGGTGAGTGCCGCATTTGTGTTCTCATCACTGTGAGGAAGTCAGGGACACCAGCATTCTCCGTGTCCCAGGCTCTCCCCCCGGTGACACGGTGTGGCCTCCATGGGCAGAGGTGGTCAGAAATGATGCCCGTGTCACTGCCTGGTGGAAAGATCGATAGAGCTGATAAGATCGGTGGGCTCCAAGCCGGTGCATCTCAGCCTGGCCAGGCCTGCCTCCCCGACCCGGGCCCGATGTCCACAGAGATCCCACCCTCATTGTGGGGCCACAGCCCACCGCAGGCTCCTGGAGCCAAGAGGGTCTTCCTCTGACCTTGGATGGTCATTTCAGTGGAGCCCTGCAGTGGACAGAGGGACAGGCTGTCCTGCGTCCCTCTGGGTGATGGCCACATCTTCCTCGCGGTGATGAGTGTCTCCTGGTCACCCTCTGACTTCGTTCAGTGAAGGCTGTGGAGAGTGACGGGTGCTGGTGAGGACAGATGCCCCTCAGCTCCCCTCACCCCACGCTCACCGGCAGCGGTGCGGTGGCCCTGCACGCTAGGCCCACCGCCAGGTGCAAGTGACAAGGGCGGCTGCGTCCCTCGAGCTGGAAGAGGAGTCGGGGGTGCAGGGGCGGGTTACCCTGAACGCCACTGACTCAGTGCGAAGAGGAGGACTTTGGAGCGAGGGAACAGGACAGCATAATAGAGCAAATTGTTTCAATCAGACTTTGATGGGGCCCTAAATAGCAGACAGTAAACAGAAGCCGTGAGATGCCGGGGTCCGGGCGCCAGCCGGAGACAACGGAGGTGGAGGTTCGAGGTAAACAGGAAGCTGGACGGTGACGGGCTTGGGAGAGTCACCAGAAAAACATCATCTCCCCGTTTTTATTTTTAGCGGCGGAGGGGGAACCGCTGCAATCACCGCGTCGTGCTTGCGGAAGAGGGAACGTTTTGTTTCTCGGTGGGCTCCGTTCCAGGTGTCTGCTCTGCAGTGAACTCTATTTACAGCGCCCTGGGCAAGCCATAGGGTAATGAATTCTAGGAAAAAGCAAAACTCAATATTCCAGCCGTGGGTTTCAGCTTTGATTGGTGCATTTCTGCCTTTTTCCTTCCTTCAGTCGCATCTGCTTGTTTTCCTTCCTCTGGCCGCCTGCTTCCGATACAAAATGACCCTCCGCTTATTCTTCTCCTGGAAGCTCCCATGTCAGAGCCACTCGTCTGGGCTGCTGAGGGGCGGGACGGGCTGGTGAGACACAATGTCCTGGCACGGTGCCGGCGGAGGTGACCACGGCAAGCCCACAAAATGAAAACCGGAGGGCATTTTATGACTCAGGTTACAGAGGTGCGTCTTCTACCTGACAGAGATCCCGAACACTGCAGGGAAAAACCGACACATGAGCGACATCGGAGTCGAAAGCTCCCGGTCTCACGCAGCGTGTGAAGAAGGTGACAGTGCGCGCTGCCAACCACGAGAAGGTGTGATGTTGTGTGTGGGGGGCAGGGCTCTGATACTGTGTACCTAGCTCCTCCTCAGTCGTGCCTTCCTTTCTTCCTAAAGAGCCTGAGGCTGGTCCTGGGTCCAGGTGTGCTCCCCTGGGCTGCAACGGGGCTGATCCCGGAGATCGGCTGCACGGCGGGCTCCCTCTCGGCCGCTGGTTCCCTCCGAGACACACCCAGCCCATCCACACTCACGCAGCCATCACTGATGAAGATGACTTTTTGAGTGGTTCTCTTGTAAAGCAGCAACTACTGCTCAAAAAGGATAAATGTCATTTTGAAGAAACCATTCCATTTCAGTAAGGGGTTTATTGCGTGACAAAACTTGCACTTTCTGAATAAAGATTGTACAACCTGAAGTTCACACTGTTTCACCTTTTCACCATTTTAAACTTTAAACGCACTGCCTGCATCCGAGTGTTGGCACAGACTCAGGCCCGCGTCACCATCACCGGGTTCCCGCTGACTCTCCCGTTTGAAAGCAGGACACGTCACGCCCAGAAGGGGCGGGAGGAGCGAGTCTGCCAATCAGGCCGAGAGAGGAACACGTCCAACCACCTCCGCCCCAGGCAGGCTCCAGCTCCGTGCACACTGGAACTGACACTCCTGTGCAGTGTGATTTTATGAAAGAATGCATAATAAATATCCTAATTTGAGGCTTACATGTATTATTAAAATTCAATAGTAACCTCAGCAATTATTTAGAACTTAGTCTCACAAAATCATGCTGGAGAGGAACATTTTATTCTCGACGTGGTTTCAAATTCCGGTACACAGTGATTAGACAAAGCAGCCTGCTTTTGAGGGTTTGATTATTATTTTAAAGTTGTGCTCGTTCAGGGAGGCCCCCGGCCGATGGCGCCCGGCAGGCAGCCGTCACTGGCGAGTCACAGGATTAACGGAGTGTGGAGGTTTTCCCATGAAAGGGAAGCCTGGAGCCACGGTCCTTGTTTCCCTCTGGCTGATTCCCGGGAGCGGACACGTGGGGCGAAGTGCAGAGACATCTGCACGGAAACAGACTGAACCACGAACATCACTTCCGAAGTCCAGCCCACTCTGGAGAACAACTCCCTCCCCTGCACAGTTTTCATTTTTGCTTGTTAATTTTATGTGCCTTCTGTGCCCTGTCACCTTCTGATCCCCGGTTTGTGCCATTTCACCTCACAGATGACAAGCCGAGAGTCTCCTCCAGCGCCCGGGAGATTGACAACAGATAATGTTCCCCTGAGAGAAGCCGGCGGGGTGGGCGGTGGGGGGTGGGGGAGTGGCGAGGGGCCCGGGCCTCGCAGCACTGCCCAGCACAGGGGTTCCAGGGCTTTGCGGTGACCGGCAGCCGCTTCCACGCCTTGGGGCCAGTTCTTAGTGATTCACACTTAACAGGAAAGAGCAATTCCGCTAGTGTGTCTCCTCCGGGCCTGCCTGAGATTCCTGCTCTGCAATTTCCTTCCCATCGTCCTTTCAGACCACTTAATAGTTCATATTGCAATTAGCCAATTCTTGTTATTCAGTGCTAATTTTGAACATTCCTTCTATTTTTGTAAGATCCCTTTTCGGTAAGTAAAATAACCACATTTTCTTCTAAATGGTCACACCCTCTGGTCCATCTGCAGTCGCAAGACGGCGTGTCACCCTGCGGTCGTCGGCTCCTCTGCTGCCGGAGATGTGCTTCTCCTCCACGTTGGGTGTCCTGACCCAGCTGCACACTCTCCCAAGCGCCTACTAGGTGCCTGGGACGAGGGCGGGCGGGCCCACAACAGGGGAGGGTGGACGGGCCCCTCACCAGGGAAGAGACTGCTGTGGACCCAGCGGTTTTCTCACAGCCTGAGTCAGTTCTCCTGGGGGCCTCTGCAGACTGGTTAGTGGGGCACGTGCCCCCAACCACGTGGCTGGGCCTCCGGGTCAGCTGAGGGCCTGAGAAGGGGAGGGACCCGCCTGGAGACAGAGGTCAGCAACCTCTTTACTTTCGTTCTGCCTCCGCCCTATAGGTCCGTGTCTCTGGAGACCAGTGTGGGGACACAAGGGGACAGCTGGTGTCAGCAGAGTCATTCAGGGTGTCCTGCCTATGACATGTCTTTCTGATACTCAGGCTAAAGCTTCACTGACCAAGGCAGTCACGCCAGTTCCACTGCCTTGGGAGCAAGTCCTGCTTGCTGGGCCCGGTGCCTGGTTCTGGGTCTGGGAGGGTGAGGAGGGTGCGGAGGGCTTTGAGCGAGGGCAGGAGAAACCAGTGAGCGATCTTGAAGCAACTCATCAGACAGGAAGACGCAGGCAGCTGCTGGGAGGCAGGGCGCGGGCCTCTGTGTGGCCTGGAGTGGGGCAGCCCCCCAGTTCTGCTGGGGTGCCCGCCCACGCACCGGAGCCCTGAGGGCAACCATGTGCCTTCACCGTTTCTCCTGCACACCCCAGGGCCAACATCTCACTTTCTCCTCTGTGTGACTCCACAGCTGTCACAGCATCCAAGGGCCTGGGGTGCCTTCAACACGGAGAGAACCTCTCTCTTAGAGGTTCTCAGCCACCCGGGTCTCCACGGGTTCACCAGCCCCCAGCAGTTCCTGTGGGACACTCCCCCACCCCAGCCCACACAGCGACTCTCAGAGCCTCCGGACCAGCGGGGACCAGGAGGCCACGTTCTGTGACAGCGCCGACGCCGGCTCAGCACAGTCACCCTCGAAGAGTGCCAGTGAAGCAATATGGGCGACGCCGGCACCTGTGCCCTCTGCAGCTGGTCTGTCAGTCCCGCTGCTCCGGAGCCCCCGCCCGCGACCCCCATGCCCACCCACCCCTCCCCGCACCTCTGTCCAGCGCTGTGACTGGGCAGTAAAGAGCTTTTCCCGCTCCGTGAAGGGACGGCGGCTGGGCAGGGGTGACCCACGGAGCCCACACCCCACCTGCTCCCCAGCTCGTGGGTCTTCAGTCCAGCCTGGTCACCCTCCAGGGATACTGCCACTCATTTGAGTCACAGAACCCAGCGTGTGATGGAGGGGGCTCTGCTCCGGCACCGCCGTCGCAGAGTGAGACACGGAGGAATTTGCACGGAGTCTCATGAGTCTCCCTCGGTCTCCAGCCTCCGGGCCTCCAAGAGGGCTCAGCCGCCTGTGGATTTTCTCCAACCTTGACCTTCCCGCTGCGATTCCACCACCTGCTTTCCCTCCCGTGCACCTGCAGCATTTTCTGTCCATGTCGAAAAAGCGTGCCCTCCACATCAGCTGTGGGCGCACCGCCAGGTGGGGCCCGAAGCCCGGACCCTCGGACCCTCAGACCCTCGGACCCTCAGAACACCAGGGTTGAGCCTACCCGCGGACAGGACCCCTGGCGACCCAGCGCGCTCTGCAATGGGACGCACACTCGGGCGCAGGGTCAGCTGCGCGCACAGCTCCTCACTCTCAGACCCGCTGCGTGCGTCCGACCTTTGGTCCCTCGGTCTTTAACTCCGCGGCCTCTTTCCAGACTCTGTCTTCCTGATGCGTCCTCAGGGCCCACAGTGCATCCTGCATTCCAGGGAATCTTTCAAGAAGCTCCGCCTCTGATGTCTGCGCCAGCGGCAGTAGCTGCTCTGGAAGCGCGCAGCCCTAGGGCAGGAGACGACCTGCACCCCACTGGAAAGCAGGGTGTCCCCACCCGCTACGAAGGAAGACCACGGGCCCCAGGGAGAGCAGCTGCAGTGAATACACCACAGAATTGGGGCTGAAACCACACTTTTCCCGACTGGGACGTGTACAGCCAGGTCCTGCTGTGAAGCCACACTGGTGCTCGGGTGGGTCCTTCGTGGGCATGTCCCTCATGGGCATGTCCTTCGTGGGTGCGCCCACAGCGTGTTTCAACCTCTTGTTCTCCCAAGACATTTATTTTCACGGACACCAGGGCACCGCCACCCCCGGGAGAGGCCTGCCCTAGTCCCCAGCCGCCTGCTCTGCTTTGCCCTATTTTCAATCTGCTTGTGGCTTTCCTCTGGGTCACGTAGCCAAACAGCCCACGGAGGGGCCTCTGCTGGCCTCTCCATGGCATCTCCTGGGTCTCTGCAGAAGCCCTCACCCGGAACCCCTCCCTCTGCTGCAGGTGAGCGAAGGGTCGAGTGTTCAGGTGCCTTTTCAGCCCCAGCAGCTGAGCAGAGGGGTTTGCTGGTGGCCTCGGGGAATGACAGTTTTCCGACTGCTGACCTGGTCAGTGTGTGGGGACACTCAGAGTGTATGTCACAGGAGGGTGAGTTCTGGTTTTGGACCTGTTGCCTCTGACACTAGGCAAGCCTTGCTGGTGTGCGGTCTGATTTTTTGAGGGGCCGGGCAGTGAGGTATTGGCCAAGAGCAGAAGAGACATTAGGAAGAGAGAGGAAGACAGCAGAGAACACCTGGCTGCACTGCGAGGGGCCATGGGGTTCGGTCTCCCCCAGAACACTGTCACTCTCGTGGTGTCTGTTATTTCCAGAGTAAGAACTTTGCTTCATTGGTGGGCATTAATTTTTTAATATAATTTTGTCTTGGACAAAATCCGGGCTACCCAAGGGTAGAAACACTCTCTGGAGGAAAGTGCAGACCAACGGGTGGCTTTTATCAGCTTAAATGGGGACTCAGTTGTGACACCACATGAGCATGGCTGGTGCCTTGGAGCCCCTGTGCTCACCCCAGTTCTGCAGGTACCTGGGGCCACACCTGAGGCCATGGCACGTGCAGGTGGAGCAGGTGGAGGTCCGATGGGGCGGGGGGCAGCACTGTCCTTTCCATTTCATCTCACTAGAAAGTTGTCTCATCAAGAATCTTCTGGTGCCTGCACAGGAGGCATGTTGGGCCGAGCCTAAATTCTTCGTTATACGAGAAGCTAGGAACAACCATTTTTGCATCAAACTGTGTTAAGGGTTTATGCTGCATCCACAGGGTGAGTTACACACAAAGCTGCACCTTCCTGGAAGACAGAGTGAGCGTTTCAAATTACCGCACTTCACGTTTCAGCCAAGAGAAGTGCATTAGCCACATGCAGTTCAGTCCTCACCCAGCAGCCTGCTTCCCGGGGGCAGGCCCGGCACTGTGAGCAAGGGCCGTGTTCCAGGCCCACCCGAGCACGGCCGTGCCAGCAGCTGGGGCAGCGGCCATCACCTGGCTTCTCCCCCGGGTCGGCGGCTCAGACAGCTCAGGGCTCAGCAACACGGAATGCATGCAGCCCCACCATGGTGCTACTAAACCCGTGAGTAATCTAGTCACTTTCACAACAGTCAGTTCTAAGGGGCCGCACCTGCGATGGTTCACCAGGCACTTCAGAGCCTGGTGAGCTTTCTCGGACAGCAGCCAGGACACAGCTCACTTCTCCAGGGAAGAAACGAGACACACAAGGATGCATAGGAAAGCAGGTAGGAAAATGCACACTTCCGCCTCATTCAGAGCACATCATCCCTGTCATGCAACATCACTCCTGTCATGTGACATCATCCCTGGCATATGACATCATTCCTGTGGTCATCAGTCGACAGGTGTAAAACACGATTTGCAGCCAAATGGAGTGTCTTCTAGTCTCGTCGTCAGGCATACTTTTCATTTCTCATCCGTTTTAGTTTTGTGACCAGGTGGCAGCTGTGGCAGTGGAGTGGAGAGACAGGAATGTAGAAAATGGTGGGTTAATTTTTGTGAGCTCCACCATGCTTGCATCTCCTGGTGGAGACCGTGGGAACATGAGCCTGTGCTGAGCCAGTGCAGAGCCGTGACAGAGGACTGCGCCTGTGAGGACGCGGGACAAGAGCCTGGGGGACAGGGAGCAGCCTGACCCTCCCCACCTCCCGAGACCCTCTTCGGGTGAACAGACAAAAGACCCAGCGAGAGGCGAGTCTGCTGGGACCAGACACTCGTCATGAGGGTTTTGGTGGCCCCCTGCCTGCCACACGCAGGCAGATCGGAGGGCTGGGCAGATGGTGGCTGAGCCAGCAAAGGACCGTCTCGGAAAAAATGCACGGCAGTTAACTAGTACGTACTTACTGGTTAACAATCACGAGTGTTGCGACTGAGCAGCAGCATGCTGTCCCTTTCCACGCCAGCGACTAGCCCTTTCTGCCAGCGACCCAGCTGACCAGAGAAGCCAGCTCTGCCAGTCCGCCCAGCTGACAACGTGGCCACAGGCCGGTGGCCGTCTACTTCCCAGGTCCCGCTGGTCCCAGGCTCCCCGGTTCTGTTCCTCTCTGCGGTTCTCTGCCTCCCTCTGTTTCAGGATAGTCCCAGTGAGGCCTGCCTCGATTCCGGCTGAGCAGGCCAGCTCAAAGCCTCGGGGACCTCGTTGGTGTCATGAGGCCACTGCCCCCAGGCCCCCAGGCCTCTCCGTGGGACGAGAAATAAGGAGCCGTCCGTCACCCTCACCCCTTGCTCAGCAGGCCTCCTCCCCACCCTGCCCCTGCACCAGAGGGAGGTGGGCCCGCCCACCTTTTTGCCCCAGTTGTCTCACAAGTGTTTGATGTCCTAAGGATGTCCCTGAGGGCGATGACAAATTTCCACATAATATCAGGATTTATTTTACCTCTGGGCTGTCAACATGTCCATCCCCAATATAGCAGCTACATAAAAAAATTCCATAAATTCTACATATCCATTGCAAATGCAAAATGTCAATACGTCAGAAGGGGCTTGCTGCTGACTGCCATCCTACTGTGCGCGCATGGGAGTAGCAGAGTGAAGACTGCAGGATGAGCGTGCTGGAAGCAAAATGCAGGAGGAAGCAATCTCACGGCACTTGGCTTTCAAACCACTTGTATTTACCTGAGGTTCAGTGCCAACACCTCCTCTGCTCTTGATAGAAAATCTCTCTCCTGGAAGACAAAGCTCTCAGGTTTGGGCCCAGCCCGCCCCAGAGTCTCAGGACTCCTGTCTCATCTGGGAAGAGGAGACGCTGTTCTGAGGAGACTCGGGTGGCCCCAGTGCCGGCCCCTCCCGCTCGGGCACCCGAGGCCTTCCCAGGACCTGAGGCCCCCTCTGAGGGGCTGCTCAAAGCCACTCGTTCTCAGGGAAATGCGAACTAACCCACAATGGAGACCAACTTGCACACACACCTGGGGGAAATTAAAAACACAGAAAACACCTCCGGTTGGCAAGGACGCAGAGCAAGTGGAACTTGTCCCGTTTTCTGGCTGGAGGGCGAAACGGTGCCACTTCTTTGCAGAAGGGTTTGATGACTTCTCGGAAGTCAGGACGCACCTGCTGGTGGCCGGCAGCCCCAGGTGTGGGGCTGACGGAGGAGAAAGGAAGACCACCTCTGTGAGAGGAGCTGTACAAAGGCATTGACTGGCCTGCGCTCACAGTGGCCCCAAACTCGCCAGGTGTGCCAGGCCCACCGACAGGGAGTTAGGGGACTGCTGGGAGATGTCCACGCAGCAGCTGCCACTCACCGTCGAAGGGCCCAGACCACCAAGGCGCTCGCCGTCACGCATGCCTCCCGGGTGTGTGGATGAGCAGGGGCTACACGGAGGAGACTTTACGTGGTGTCTCTTTGCTCACTGGGAATCCGGGGCAGTGACATATAGTCTGGGGTGCCTCCCGGGTGGGGCAGACAGGAGCTTCGAAGGGAGGTGGGTATCCACACCCCACTTGGGATGAGGTTACTAAACTGGAGTGCCCGTGTCAGGCTCTCTGTGGTCTGTTGCCATCCCCACCACACTCTGATCTTAGCTAAGCCCACTCATCTGTCCTGCTGTGTTGGCATTTTCTAGCTCTCGTCTGGAGAGAACCACCCTGGGAGTCTCAGAAGGACACCGAACTGAGGCTCAGGGGCCAGAGACCCGCCAGGTGAGTAGACCTTCCACGGGGTGACTGGAGGGCTCCCGGGAAGAGAGCCCCCTCTTCACGAGACCCGAGTGGCACACGGAAGGTGAGGGCGGGAGGCTGCCAGGGACGGGGGTGAGAGAGGGGCTGCTGTGCGCTGACTGGCTGGACCTCCTCCCAAGGGTGTGGACAGCCAGCACCAGCAGGCGCTCCGAGGTGACTTGGAGGGGGGGCTGTGGCTGGGCGGTGAAGTGAGGGGCCACCTCCTGCGACCGTGGTCCAGACTCGGGGGCCAAGGCCCTAGGGCAGAGGTGGCCAGTCACAGGGGTTGCCGGGTATCTGGCTCAGTCATGTGGGTGAGGGGCGGGCCTGGCCGGAGAGAGGAGGAGGAGCCACGTTGCGGGAGGTGCGAATGCCCTACAGGACAGCTGGACGTCTGGGAGCACCGAACACTATCTGGGTCTCAGACCCAGGAGACAGCTCTGGGCCCCACCTCCTGTTCGGTGGGGGCAAGGGCTCTGTCCTTGGACTCTGACCGGCTTCCTGCCCTTGGAGCCGCGGTCTGCTTCCTCGAGGCGAGAGGCCTGGTGCTGGGAAGGTCAGCAAACCGTCTGCAGGCCCCCTACAGGACGCCCCAGAGGCTCCGCCTGGGCCTGAGCGGGGCCTGCTGTCTCTGGCTCATCACGTGGTCACCGAATGCAGAGACCTCGCTGGCCAGTGAGCCCTTGGGCGGGACACCCGGAGGAAGGAGACTGGCTGCCGGGTGCAGACACCTACAGCCGACTCTGGAGAGGAAAAGAGACGGAAAGAGGAGAAGAAATCCTGAAGACCGGTCTCCCTGTCACGTGTTGGGAAGAGGTGGCCGTATGGTGTTTTCCATGGCGTGGGACCTGGTGTTTTGTGTCCTTATTTTGATCTCTCCAGTCCCAAACCTGTCCTTTCCCCAGCTTCATTGAGGGATTGCTGACAAATAAAAGTGTAATGCAGTATATTTAAAGCTATGGTGTAATGATTTGATGTGAATCCACACTGTGGAAGGCGAGGAAGGAGCCCTCGCCTCACCTTACACGCCTCACGCACCCACCTTTCCTTTCCGATGGGAACCGAGGCAACTCCTGACTTGATGGTTCTAGGTTAGGTGTGGCCGACATGGACGTGCTCCCCCTGGTGACAATCTGACTGCAATGTGTACAGAGTGACAACAGCCGAAAGGAAATGCAGAGTGAGCCCCGAGCTCATGCCTCCGGTTGCCCAGGCTGGGCAGCTCTGGGGTCTTCCCTGTCATCTGAACTCAAACCCAGATCCAACCACAGGCCGGCTGCATGGGCGGCTCCAAGGGGAAGAGACAGGGGAAGGCAGAGGAGCAGGAAGAGAAGGATGCTCTGACGGCCTCCATGGTGGGGCCGTGCCCGCGGTCGGCCCACCAGTGTGGGTGGACGAGACACAGTAGGGAGATGCCCAGAGGGCTCATCCCACAGCCAGCTGCTGACCCACAGGACCTGAGTTCCCTCTAGGAGCTGGCAGAGCCGTGGAGCACGGCCCAGGGCAGGGTCCGTGTTCTTCTCCCCAGGCAGTGTGGCTGGGGGTGTGTCCTTGCTGCTCAGAATGTGGTCCGGCTGCCTGTAAGGCCATGGAGCGCACAGCCCTGGTTCCTGTAAGCTCTCTGGTGCGCCCCACGCCCCAACCTCAGCGGTGGAAGCCAAACCGCAGGAGAGGGGTGTGTTGGGAAATAGCGCATGTTCCAGGGTGTAATTACCGTCTCAAACTCTCTGCGAGGACGCTCAGAGGCCTCGGGGGAAATGGGTGTGAGGGCTCAGACGCAGCGACCAACCGGAGGTCGGGCCGGCTGGCAGCCGCAGGTGAGGGAGACGGACTCACGCTCTCACCTCCAACGAACCCCAGACTCTCCTCCTTTAGATTCTGACCCACGGGGTTGCTTTAATGTGTTATTGCTTCTGGGACTTTGAGTGAAGGCTGCACTTGCCCTTGATGTATTATTGATACATGCATCTTAGGTGTGAAATGAAGTGGTGTTAGGGTCATGTGACTTCAGGTCAATAGGAGTTTTCTTCCTTTGGTGTATCTGACTCTGCAAACACGGTCCGCCCTGGTGGGCGGCCCTGGGGGTGGGCTCTCAGCACGACCCCAAGTAGCCGGTGTCACGGCACTTCCTGGTTGCGGCCGCGCCATTTACGGATCAGCTGCTTCGGCACTGATGCAAATTTTAGCCTCATCTCTCCTCCACTTCCCTGATGAGTCTCAGCTGAAAGTCAAAATCTACCGCTAACTTTTGGAAGAAAGCGCATCTCCCTGGGGCATGCCGCCCTTGGGCTGGATTCTGCGCACTAGCCCTCGGCGTGTGCTTGTCTGTGGTGTCATGTCGGCCTCTCCAGCTGTCCACGGAAATCGCTCTCTGCAACGACTGTGCCACGTAAGGACGGCGCACGGGCGGACGGCTCTGCTCTGTAGCAGTCGGCCTGCAGCCGGGGGTCTCAGTTCATGACCCGCAGGCTGCAGATTCGTCCCTGAGCAGGGGGCTCGCTCTTCCGGCAGGCGGGGGCGGGGCGCTGGGCTGGGTGTGGGGGATGCAGCCTGTTGAGCGCCTCCACGGCCCACCCTGTTTGCCCCACAAACCCCTCCAGCACCTTTGTTTCCATCAGGTTTAGGGAGTGTTGACAGGACTGGTGCATGACCGCTAAGCTTCCCCGAGAACCAACCTCCGACTGCCCTTCTGTCTTTGGCAACAACCCGGGAGGGGAGAGGACCGGGAATGAAAACACAGCTACAAGCATGTGTACTCAAGAGCCTATACGTGAATTTTAGAGCAGGGGTGTCAAACCCATTTTCACTGGGGGCCACATCAGGTTCGTGGTTGCCTCAAAGGGCCAAAATGATTTTAGGACTGCATAAATGTAACTACCCCTTAACTGTTAAGGAGTTGAAATTACATTCGGCCCTTTGAAGGCAATGGCGAGGCTGATGGGGCCCCCGGTTTAGAGAGTAGGTGCCTTACGCATGTTTGCAAGACAACATTTGAAGATGTCGATGCACAAAATCGGAGACCCCTGCGGACGAGAGACTTGGAGGGGTCACGGGGTCCATTTGCCCACATGCGCCTGAATGTGAAAGTGCCGACTCAAGGACGAGAGGCTGCCGAGGTGGCATGTCAGGCGCGTCAGGTGCTGAGCCCAGGGTGGCCGAGCCCTGGACTGGACAGACGTCCAGAATGTGGGGCCGGTGTGCCCGAGGAACACGCTGGCCCACGGGCTTTGGGAGTCAGCTTCCTCCCCGGGTTGTCACCCAGAAAAGCAGCTCCTTTCACTGACTGAGAAACTGTTACTCTTTTTCACACGGTGCCGAAGTGTGAGATTTCCTAACTTGACTCTCCTGAATATCAGTGAGTGTGCTAAGCTAAAGAACAAATTTGTTCATTGACAGGCACAGTTGGTATTTAAATCAGAAATCTATCTATCGGTCAAAACATAAATTGGATGAGATTCCTAGTCATGAGTTGTGCACTGTGATCTCTCTCGCCTCCCACCTCACATTGCGGGACCGTGGGTCCCCGACCCCCACCCCCGACCCCCCCAGGGTTTCCTGCGGGGAAAACCTCCTTACCCTCCCCTCCCCACCACTCTTCAAACTCCAAACCCTCCCAGGTTCGGTATGTTTTCTTTTCAAATTTCCCCCCATCTTGAAATCAAGTCATCACTAAAAGAAAATTATAGTCAAAGGTTTGATAATTCCACAAAAGACCAAATAAAGAGCACCTTCAGAATGTACAATGTTGACGAGTCTAATAAATACCCAGGGAATGAGTCAGGACGAGCATTTCCAGCCCCCAGGACGTGCGGCTCCGGGTGACCTGGAGGGTCCCAGCACCTGTGTGTCTGCCAAGCACCTGGTGACAGCCAAGGGTCCCCGGATGGGGAGTGGTTGCTCTAAGGTTCTAATCTGAACACTCTCATGTCCATTGGAAAGAAACTTGCTCTGATTCCCAATTACAGCGATAAAGGCCACATCTCAAAATGCAACCGTCGATACATATTTTCAGTTTTGTGTACACTAAATCACACGCCCCACAAAAGTCTCTGTGGAAGGCACCACCCAAAGGTCCCTTTCCCCCAAAAGGCCCGGTGGCTGAGGCCCCTTCAGCCTCTGGGGACAAGACCCTGTGTGTTTAATAACAGCGATTTCTTGAATTACTTGTGGTTTTTATGCAAAGATGGGTTTGGGTTACATATGTTCGTAGGTGTTTCCAACTGAGATAAATGTACTTGACAAGCCTGGTCGGTTGATCCAGCCATAATGACCTGATGCGGTGGTTTTAGTTCTGTTATTTTCCAGTGGAGAGTGTGGACCACTGCACTTACTTGTTTATTTGGCTTTGGTTTATTGAAATGTCCTGGTAAGATTGACTCTAGCAGAAATTTTAACAGTGTTTAATAATAGTGAAATAGTTAATGTACCATGAATGGACACTCATATTATAATTTGTTAAAGTGACTTGGGTGAAATGCCATGTAAATGTATAAATGTTGCGGGTACCTGGTGCCCTACGTATGCTTTAACGCTCTTGTTTGCTAATCCCCTCCCTTCTCTGTCTCAAGGAGAAGCACTTCCCTTGCACCGAGCGTGAGCACTGATAGACGTGGCCTTTACTGCGGAGCGAGTCCCCAGACACGGGGGTGGTGGGTGGTTTTGGCAAACACCGCGCACACCATTAGCCAGCAACTTCCAGGTGCTCACACGTCGCGTTCCTTCAGGGGCAGGCAGCGAGCCGGAAAATCACAGTTTTCTCTCGGATGGCTTCGCACGTTCTCTTTAACATTTAACGGAATGCACTCGCATTTTGTTGCTGTTTGGTGGGGGCAGGGGTGTGATGCCCACACTGGAACGAATGAGGGATCACTTTACAGACTAATCTCTGTCCGACCTTGCTCCCAAGGGCGTGTGCAGACCACCTGGACAGGCTGTGAAGTCTCTAATGAAGAACTCCCCAGTTTATGGCTGCACGGAGACGGCCGTGGCGGCTCGTTGGTGAACGGCCCCAGTACAGGGAGGAAGCTCTGCAGAGCTGTTTCCTGGGTGGGCCGCGTGGGCGCCCAGCCGGCAGCCGTGCCGGGGTGGGGGCTCAGGGGTGCGGGCTCATCTGCCTCGCAGCTGGTCTCCCTGTTCCACACCCTCCCGGTGGCCGCATTTGTGAGCCTTTGTGGAGATGCGGCCAGGATCTCGACGGGACGGAAACGCACGTCTGCCTGTGCTCGTCTGCCTCGCCAAGCGTGGATTCACACAAGCCTGTCATTTTTTTACTCGCCCCAAAGGAAGTGAGTCCTCCTTGCTGGTCAGGATAAGTAATTGCTTCTCTTCAGCAGGTAAAATCTCAGTGTCCCGTCCTGCCATCAGAATAAGCTCCAGGCCACCAGGACAGTCCTGTGTCCTCTCGAGGCCAGCACCGGCTTAGGGGCCAGGAGGAGTCCCCCCAGCTGGCAGCCGCTCCATGCCTCTGGGCGTCTGGCCTGGCTCTGACCCCTCACACTCCACTCTGAAAATCCCAGCTTATCAGCTCATGCGCATGTGAGCTGATCACACGCAGTTTTCTCGTTTGCACACGTCTTTGTAGCCGTGCATGAAGAACACTTGTCTCACACGAACTCCCTCTCCGAGGTGAGACAGGCCTGCACCCCTGTGCATTGTGTCCACCCTAGTGGCCAAAGCGCTGCCTTCCCACCACCACCCCGCCAGGCGTCTCCGGAGTGTCTCTGAGAGGGGGCACCTCCCCTACAGAGCCCGGGCACTGCTGTGTCACCCCACATTCCTCCCAGTCCCCCTGGCTCCAGGAAGCAGAGCTCAGCGGGGGTCAGCCTCAGAGGTGCTTCTGCTCTCCCTGGGGAGGCCAAAGAGGCAGGTCGCTGATACCCCACCCTGCTGGAGCCCCGGCCGGGGGAATGGGCGCCCCGGCTCCGAATGACCCACCGCCGCACCCGCAGCCACCCTGCCACGGGCCACACGGTCCTCCTACATCCTGCCTTTCCTGGTAGCGACAGTGTGGAAGGTTAAATCCGTTTCTCCCTGATGACACACACTGTCCCAACCTGCAGCGCCCTGGTGACGGCTCATGAATTGCAACTTCTAGACCTCGTATCGGAAATGCCCCCTCGAAACCTATGTGAACCAGCGTCACCCCAATGAACGTAATCTAAGAAGAACGAAAGGATATTATTCTAAGGGTTCGCACCTGCCCTGGGTTTTCACCGTAGCTCCGAGGCTTCCGTGGTGCGAGAGGCACGGGCCTGCCCGAACCCTCCCGCATGAGCAGCCAGGGCCAGAGAGCTGCCTGCAGGGCCTGTCCTGGGTTCCAGGGAAACGGTGTGGGAGCCGAGCCGCGTGTGCTGGCACTTAACACGTCTTTGCCACTGAAAGGCAATGAACTCAGTAGGGAAGGCAGCCTTGCCAATTCATGTTTGTTACCTGGCGGGAATGGAGCCCTCACCACGGCGGTCCGGGTGAGTGCTAAGTTTTGTGTCGAAGCCCCAGGGGGCAGGGCTGTGCCTGCCCTGGCCGAGTCCCAGGCACTCTCGGCCCCTCCCTGCCGGCCTCCCTCCAGCACAGGTGTGCAAAGACGGAAGGAGAAGGTCCTGGCGTCGCTGACACTCGCTACTATTTCTTCTATTTGCAAAATCTGGACTGTGATTGTTTTTCTAGCCATCTGTACGTTCACTGAAGAATTGGATCTCTCCCATAACAATTTCCACACTGAGAGCCGAAAAGCCACATCATTAGGAAATCAGACTTTCTCAGGTAGGTGCTCCCCACCCGGCTCGGGTCCCTTTAACCACCTGCTCAGCGTCAGGTGTGGTGTTCAGAGAGCTAATTTGAGCGAGAGCGGCCTTGAAATGCATGTGAAGCGGAGAAAACGGCACGTGTGTGTGTGCTCCAAAAAGCGCTTCTGGCTTCAGTGCTTTTCTGCAAATGCACTTTGTGTTTTTACCCTGATGCCCCGCTGTCGGCCCGCATCCCCCATGCCACTCTGTGAGACCCCCTGGGCGCACGCGCCCCCCCCCAGGATGGGGACAAACAACTTAATTAATCCTGGACTTCGCATGTTTTTAAAACGGCTGCTCCAACCCCCCACGGCAGGCTGGTGGCAGCGGGCGGGTGCACCAGAGCTGCCGTCCAGGCCCAAGCACAGCCGTCAGGGGCCTCTGCGGTGCTGTCAGCAGCCGTGCCCGTGCCGTTCAGCAGGGCCTGACCATCTTATTATGCCCGTTTTGAAGATGAAAAGCCTTTAGGGAGTCAGCCAGAAACTTCAGCCTAATGCAGAGTGGGTCTCGTGGCCCCCAGCCCCCCGACACCTGAGCTCGGGGCAGGCATAGCAGCTGTGTGTGTGTCCTGCTCCGCAGAGCAGGGACCGGCCTGGCTGTCCCCGTGCTGTCAGCGGACCCTGCATGCCTGTCCTCTGTGGCTGGCAGGTGCTTAGCCATGGGCGGTCCAGTGGGGAGTGGGGGTGGTCTGCAAAGGCACGCCAGCTGGTGTGTGAGGGGTCAGGTGCGTCGTGACAGCAGAGCAGGATTTACGAGTCAGTCGTGCACCCCACCAGTGCTGTGCCTGACGTCCGTATAGCATGATGCAGGGTAAAGACAGACGAGAACGTGGGTCAGCTCTCGCACCCTGGGCCTGTCCCAGGGCGTATCCTCATGTGCCCACGCAAGGGGCCCAGGCTGGGAGGGCCAAGGCCTGGGCTGCTGGGGTGGCTGTCTGCAGGCTCCCGGTCAATTCCCAGGCACAGGACTTTGAGCCGGAAGTAGAACAGCCACACCTGAGCCCCACGGCCGCCTCCAGTGCTGTCAGCCTTCAGCATCCGGGCCAGGAAATGCACAGTAATAGGTGATTACAAAACTGACAAAAAGTCTTCCCCAGTGCCAGGAATAACTAAAGATTTTCAGAAAGAAAAACAGGAATGTTTCCTGGTGTAAATAATAGATAAAGGATGAAAGAGTAAATGAACAGGAGCCAGCACCGGCAACCCCCTTGGGGGACCATAAACCGAGCAGCCCAATTTGTGCGCAGGGCCCATCAGGCAGGAAGTTGGTGAGCCAGGCTCTGTCCTCGGCTCTGGAGGCAGGGACCCCACGTGGGGTCGCTGCCTCCAGCAAAAACTGTGGTGGGGGGGAGGGGGGCTGGCATTTCACTGCTCTGCGTGAGTCCTGCATGAACAAGCATTCTCACGGCTCATTTTCTGCACCCGGGAGCCCAGAGAAGGCGGGCCTCGTGGGTCCTCAACCTGCCACAGTCGGAGAAGTGCCCGCACCTGGCCCTGGCTGGAACTGTTGGGGCCGAGCTGGGGCCCGGGGGAGGCAGGCACGCCCACACCCCATCGCTTCGCCCTGCGAATTCTTGAATCCTGGGCTTTAACGAAGCTGCCTAGTCTCATTGTGTACTATTTTCTGTTGGGGTGAATAACTTACAAAGAGAAATATTTTTGTAAAGAATAGGGCAGTTCTTAAAAATACAAGTTGAAAGCATATTGGTGGTGTAAACCTCAGACACTTCTGTTTTACAAGACAACAGTTCCGGAGGTTGCATTTTCCGCCTCCGTCCATGGGGCCCCTCTAGTGACGACGTTCACCTCGCCCGTCCTTAAAGCCTTAATTTCAGGGGCTGTGACTTCAACGCGCTGTCCTTTGCACTGAAGACGGTGCTCGTACGAGAGAGAGTTTGCCTTTGTTTTTGACGACAACTGTACATTTCCACTGACAGTTTGAGACCCAGGTTGCTGGTGGCAGC
>PVKM010023919.1:0-20860 GCA_004027735.1 Carollia perspicillata
AAATCTGCACCTTTAAACCCACAGGTCAGTCACAAAACCTCAAATTCTACAAGAGTTGCATCCATTTTAGGAACCAAAAAGAGTAAATGAAGCCAAGACACACCAGAGGGAACATGCCTCTGGACATGTGCAGAAGGGCACATACATGAAACGATAGTGATGTTATTTTATTTTATTCTGTTTTATCTTAATGTGTTTTATTTTATTCTATTCCATTTCTGGATGGAGGATTTTGAATAAGTTTTATTTTTCCCTTGTTTAAGGAAGCTGCAACAGACAAAGCAAATTACAAACAATTTTCAAACACACTTAGAACTTGTGAAAACCTGACTCTATTATGCTACAAAGCCAGTGCCAAAAAATATCGCATAACACACGTTCATCGCTCCCTTTGCCCTCAACCTGCACACCACTCACAAGGTAACTGGACAGTGCTGACATGTAGACGCTTTGGAACGCACTTGTAAACACCACTACCGTCAAAAGTCATTGATATTCCGCTACAATGAACAACCTTTCCTGCTGACCTGCACTAAGGTGTCATTCCCCCAAATGGCCACAAGATGGTAGCAGAGAATGACACTTGGAACGCATGTCTGGCAAATGTCCTGGCTGGAAGGTCCCTTCACTTTTTACTGTGAGATGCGATGACAGGCGCGCTTTTCATTTTCCCTCAAACACGGTGACTGCACAAGGTTGTCACTATTTTGTTCCACTGCCTTCTGCCACCTTTCAGGTAATTTCACCATTCCACGGTCCCACAACTTCGTTATCTTTGGAGCAGAGAGCTCTTCCAGGTGTCCTCTGCAGTCTTCCAGGGAATGGAAATTTCTCTCCAATAAGAAAAATTCGAACAGGCCAAATTAATTGGCCATGAGAAGGTGCCAGGTCTGGTGAGCACTGCGGATGAATCAGGAGTGCGCAGCCAGGCTGGAACCGTTTTTCACTGGTCACCAAAGAGAAACGTGCATTTCACCTTATCATGAAGCTTCTGCATCTTCTGCTGACAAACTCTGGGCTCTTTCCCTCAGGTGGTGCTTTCAGTTGGTCTGACCTGGAGCAGCTCTGGTTGTGAGTAACCTGACGACTTTCCTCAAGGAACTCCTTCTGTAGGGCCCCCTCCAGAAACCGCCACAAGGGCAACATCACCTCTTTCAGATGAAGACCACCCTTTGGAGGGGCCGGTGTTGGTTCCTTTGCTGGCCCTCAATCTGTCCCATTCCACACTATTTTAACATAGCAACAATTCACAATTGTCCTCCCTCACAATTCATTTTGGAAATGAAATGTTTTCCTTACTTTTCAGGAGAGAACCACGTGTGGGTATGCTATCAGATGGGTCCCGCCTTCTACCTGCTTAACTTCTGTGGAACCCAAACATCAGGGTGACTACCCTAATTGTGCTGGTGCAAATGATTCTCAACACTTGATTAGGACACTTTGAGTGTGTTGCCTGTCTCCCAGGAGCCATAACGTGGTCTGTCTTCAGTTAACATCTGCCCTGGACGTCTCTCCACTGCAACTGGTCTGCCAGACCCATGGGACAACTTCACACCAGAAATCTCTGCAATTAAACTTGAAAATACACTTGTGACACGTTCCATCACTCATAGCAACGTCTCCATACACACCACAAATCTTTCTTTGCCTTACAGTTGTGCTCGTACCTTTCCTGAAATGACAAAACCTAAGGGACCGCAAATGTTGCTTATGTTCTTCCATCTTCAGTGTGAAAGTGGCCACACACACATTCTCCAGTTGTGATGAGATTTCTTTAATGCAAGCTGGTATGACAGCTGTCACAACACAGTCTAACAAAACTGTTTCCAATGATGTAAAGACACGTATGTGAGACCAGAGCCAGGTGATGGGGTGGGGGTGTGGTGGTGGGAGAGGGTGGGATGCTGAGCTGAGATTTTTACCAGCCCAATTTAAAGCAAGGTTCAACCAGCATTGCAGCCTGGAAATCCTATACAATATATTTTTTGCCCTCGTAGCACTCAACCTACCACTCACTGAGAATGGATGACTGGAAAGTTCTGTTGTTTGGGACTTCTGAAATAAACTCCTACAGAACCTCTGAAATAAACTCCTACAGAACCTCTGAAATAAACTGCTATTGGAACTACAAAATAACTGGACCTGAGTGATGGTAAAAATGCTCCATAACAAAACTTGAGAAAGAATTCTTCACACTTGAATACACAGCTTAGAAACAGAAGCTGGAAATGCACAAGTTTTGCACCCATACGAGGAACCTGAAATAGTAGACAGAGTCCAGGCAAAGTGGAGGAACTAGCCCGCAGACGTCTCCTAAAGGGCACATACCTTCAATGATGGCACTGGTGTTTTACTTTGCTTTTTTTGTATCTCTTGCAGTAGCATCATATATAAATTTTACCTCCACACTGTTTTAGAAATTTGCAACAGATGAAGCAAATTGCAAATAACTTTCAAGCACACTTGGCACTTGTAAAAACCTGCTTCTGTTATGCTACAAAGCCAGTTCCAAGAAACGTCACATAAAACACGCTTATTCCTCCCTTGGCCGTTACTCTGGAGACCAGTCACAAGGTAACTGTATAGTCCTGATATTTAGATGTTTTCGAATGCACTTGTAAATACCACTGCCATCAAAAGTCGTTGATATTTCACACTGGAATCAACCACTTTCCTGCTGACCGAAACTAACATGTCATCCCCCAAAATGGCCACCAGATGGCAGCAAAGACCGACATTCAGAACACACACTGCTCTATGGGCTTGGCCACAAGGTTCCTTTGGGTTTGCCAGTAAGATGAAATGACAGGCACATTTTTTCGTTTTCCTCAACAATGTGACTGCACAGAGGTTTCACCATTTACTTCCATTGTCCTCTGCTATCATTCGGCCCACTTCACCATTCCATCTGTCCACGACATTGTTATATTTTGGAGCACAGAACTCTTCCAGGTGCCTTTTGCAGTCTTCCATGGACCAGAAATTTTTCTCCACTAAGAGAGTTTAGGAAAGGCTGAAATACCTGGCAGTCTGAGGATACAACGTCTTATGAGTACTGCGGATGAATAGGGACTGCCCAACCAGGCTGGAACCATTTTCCCCTGGTCACCAAAGAGAAACATGTTCTCTCTCCCCGTTTCCTGATGGACGATCACGTGTCTTCTGCTGACAAATTCAGGACTCTGTCCCTGGGGCAGTGAGTTCCATTGGTCCAATGGGGAGCAGAACTTTGGAAGTTACCACCTGGTTCCCGGCGAGGAGCTCCGAGTACAGGAATCCCTAGTGATCCCACCATGTCCACAGCATCGCCTTCTTTGGGTGCAGACCACACTTCAGAGTGGCTACTGGTGGTTCCCTTGATGTGCCCACCATCTCTCCCAATCCCCATTAGTGTCAAATATCAACGATTCATCGCCCTGTCCACAATCTGTCTTGGAAACACAACATTTCCTTGTGTACTAGCAGACAATCTGATGTGGAAATGTGGTCTGGTAGGGATCCCTCCTCCTCCCCTCTTCACTTCTGTGGAACCCAAACATCAAAGCGATTAATGTAACCATACTGGTGGAAATGATTTTCGACACTTGCTTAGGGTTTTTTGAGTATGTCACCTGTCTCCCTCATGGCATACTGTGGTCTCTCCTTGATGATCATCTGGACTGGATGGCTATTGACTGTAACTGGTCCATCCGATGGGTCCAACCCTCACATGAGAAATCTCCAACGAGAAACTTCACAAACCACTTCTGACACGTTCAAGCCATCATACCACCTTCTCCTACGCGCCACAAATCTGGTATTCCATGGAACTGGCATTTAACCCTCTTGATATGCCACAGTGTGATGTACTGAAAATATTACTTCCATTCATCCATCTTCAATATGAAAGTAGCCCCACACTCAACAGCTCTGATGAGCTCTTTTTTAAATGCACTCTGACAGGACACCTGTCGTGATACAGTTTAACCAGAGGGTTTCAAATACAGTTAAAGGCAAACACGTGAACCAGAGTCACAGGATGGGAGAGTGAGGGTGGGGGTGGTGAGGGACCGAACTGACTTTTTGGCCAAACCGGTATAAAGCAGGCTTCAGTTGGCATCACAACATTGAAATCACATACAGTGTGTTTTTTGCTCTCATAGCACTTAAGCTAGAATTCACTGAAAGTGGGTGACTGGAAAGTTCTGTTGTTTGGTATTTATGAAACAGGCACCTAAATAATCTCCAAAATGAACCACCCTTTGAGATACAAAATAACTTCAACTGAGATATGCTTAACCTACTACATACCAAAACTTGAGGAAGAAATTTTCACCCAGAGCTACACGTTAGAACTGGAAATGTAGCAGTTTTTGCACCCACGTGAGGAAACTACACTAGTAAAGGACCTCCAGACAAAGAAGAGAAAAAGAGCCCACAAAACGGTGACGCTTTTATTTTATTTATGTATTTTATTTTATATTTTACACCATGGTAGAGAATACGGAATAAACTTTACTTTTCTCATTGTTTAAGGAACCTGCAAGAGACAAGTCAAACTACAAACGATTTTCGAGCACGCCTGCAACTCATCAAAGCCTGACTTGATGACGCTATGAAGCCAGTTTCAAGAGATGCCACATAAAATGCATTCATTGCTCCCTTTGCCCTTAACCTGCAAATCAGTCACAAGGTAACTGGACAGTGCTGATATTTAGATGTTTTCTAATGAATTTGTAAATACCACTGCCATTAAAAGTCACCGATATTCCCCTGTGATTAACCACTTTTCCAGGTGACCTGAACTGAGGTGTCATTCCCAAAAATACCACAAGATGGCAGCAGAGACTAACAGTTGGAAACACAGTTACTGTTGGCTTCACAAAAAGGTTCCTTTGCTTTATACGGGTAAATGAACCTAAAGTAGTAAAGTCAATCGAGGCAAAGCTGAGGAAGCAAGCCCATAAACCTGTCTGTAGGGGCACATGCATAAAATGAGAGCACTTGTATTTTACTGTACATTCTTTGAGCTCTTGGAGAATTTTAAATAAATTTTACCTCCGCGTTGTTTAAGAAAGCTGCAACAAAGCAAATTACAATTTTCAAGCACACCTGGAGATTGTAGAAACCCTGCTCTATCACACTACACAGCCGATCCAAGAAATGTCACATAAAACACGCTAATTGCTCTCCTAGCCGTTAATCTGGAAACCAGTGACAAGGTAAACGGACAGCCCTGACATTTAGATGTTTTCAAATGCACTTGTAAAAACCCCTGCCATCAACAGTCATTGATATTCCACTGCAACCAACCACTTTTACTGCTTTCTACTGAGGCATCATTCCCCAAAATTGCCACGAGATGGCAGCAGAGACCGACACTTGGAACACATCAAACTACTGGCTTGGCAGAAAGGTTAGTTCACTTTGTACCATCAGGTGCCATGACAGGCACGCTTTTCATTTTCCCCCAACAATGTGACCAAACAACGACTGGACAATGTAGTCACCGCTTTGTTCCACTGCCCTCTGCCACTTTTCAGGCAACTTCGCCATTCCATCGTCCCACAACATTGTTCCCTTTCAGAGCAGAGAGCTCTTCCAGGTGCTGTCTGCAGTCTTCCAGGGAATGGAAAGTTCTCTCCACTAAGAAATTCGGAAAGACTGAACTAAATAGCCATGTAAAAATCTGGCAAAATCTGAACATTTTCACACAGGCGGCTTTCAGTGGCTCTGATGGGAGTAACCCGCTGGGTTTCTGCGAGCAGCTCCCACTGCAGAGCACCCTCGGGAATCCAGCACATACACAGCATCACCTCCTCTGGGTGCAGACCACCCTTTGGAGGGGCTGCTGGTGGTTCCTTTCTTCCCTTCAACGCTCCCGGTCCACATTATTCTACCATATCAACAGTTCATCCCCCCTTAAAATGTGTCTTGGAAGTGGAATGTGTTCCTCAGGTTTCAGCGGAGAACTGCTTGTGGAAATGCAGTCAAAGGGGTCCCCCAGCACCCCACAGAACTGCTGTAGAACCCAATGTCAAAGCAATTAACCTCACTGTGCTGGTGCAAATAATTCTTGATACTCGATTTCGATCCTCTGAGTATGTAGCCTGTCTCCTGCATACCATAACATGGTCTGTCCTCAGTGACTGTCTCCCCTCTGTGGCTCTCCACTGCACCTACCTGGTCTACTGACTTGTGCAGCAACTGCACTCAGAAATCTCTGGCATGAAACTCCGTATTCCACTTCTGACATGTTCCATCACTCACAGCAATGTCTCCACACACACCACAAACCTTTCGTTGCCTTGCAGTTGCACTTGTACCTTTCTTGAAGTGACAAAGCCAAAGGGGCCAAACATGTTGCTTATGTTCATGCATCTTCAGTGGGATAAGGACCACACACACATTCGCCACTTGTGATGAGGATTTTTATCTTTAAAAAACTTTAAGACACAGGGAGTACGGTAAGAGGGTCAACAGTTCTTGCTAGGAGCACCACTGTCTAAAGCTGTGCTGAAGCTCTCTTCATAAACCCAGTTTTGGCAACTAAATCTCTCAGGAATAAATGAGATGACAATCCTAGGTAGTTTCCCAGTCTTCCCTTTTCTAACAGCAGATTAAAGTCGACGTGCCAAATGTGAAATGCTGGCCCTCTTCATTATCACCTCTGACACTTTACATAGAGGTTTTATATCAACAAGCTAAATTAGCACATTGCTCCATATTTCATTGAGATAATCATTCAGTTTTGAGAATAAGTTACTTTAGTTAAATTACTAAATCTTACTTAAGTAAATGGTTACAAACATGTACTCCCCAAATCCGCCTCCTATTAAATATCTGACTGTTTGCTTATATGGTGGAGAAACAATCCTTCCACTGACCTCCAGAATCTTTGGGCTGGTCTGATAATCCAACAAGTATAACACAGATTAGCAAATGAAACAACCAAATTTGAGACGTGCATAGGCATGGGAGCCTCACTCACATGACAGAGGCAGGAACCCCACATTCAGAAGAGCATCAGGGATAGAATGGAAACGTGGACCCACAAAATGTTCTGAGGCCGTGATTGTGGGAGGTGCCATGGGGCTTTCAAGTGACCTTGAAAAATGATAGGAGCAGATGCTATGAAAAAGGTGCTATCCCCAAGATGTCCACAAGCTGGTGACAAAAAACAGCTTTTCCTGCTGCCCTCAACTCACATGCTATTCCAAAGATGCACATTAGATGGCAGTGTGCAGCAGAGTGTGAATAAGGGTCCCACTCTGAGAGAGAGCAGGGGTCCTGACAAGTCAGCCCTGGGTCCTCTGACTGATGGGAACAGTACTATTACCTAAGAGGATGGAGCCTCCTGACATGAGCTCTGGGTCCTCACCACAGAGCATAAGAGGTCGTGTCAGGTCACCTCTGGGTCTTCTAGGCAAGGAGAGGGGCCCCACCTGAGACCTGTGGGTCCAAGGGTACTGTGATCTCAGGCCTGGGCCACTCGGGTGTGGAGAGGACCACACGTGAGACAGGAGTGTCCTGTTACTGCACACCTGTGTCCTGTGAGGGTTGAGAAAGGTCCCTCCCTGTGAAATGTAAGTGTCCCAGCCCTTCACCTTTCAGCCTGGTGACTGTGGGGAGGGGTCTGACTGGACAGAGCAGGGGGTCTTGTCACTTCAAGTGTGGATCCTGGGACCCTGAACACAGCCCCTCTCTGAGAGTGCAGGGCTCTGCCACACCGGCCCTGTGATCAGGAGGTGCACAGAGGCTCTGGGTCCATGACTGTGGGGAACATCCCTGCCTGTGAGTGTGATGGGTCCGGTCCCATCACCTGTGCACCATGGGTGTGGCAACAGGGGCTTCTCAGAGAAAGCTGGGGATCCTGTCACTTCAGCCCTGGGTCCGGGAGTTGCCGGAAGAAGCCCCTCCAGGGGGAGGAAGCTGTGGTTTTGTGTCAGCACTGGCTGTTGTGAGCAGGAGGAGAGGCCCCACCTGAGAGGACACCTGCTCTTCTGACGTCAGCCAGGGTCCCAGAGAGTGTGTGGGGCTTCAACGTGGGAGAGTCTGGGGTGCTGTCTCATCATCTCGGGGTCTTGTGAATGTGGGGTGAGCCCCTTACTGAGGAAGTAGGGGGCCCTGCCATCTGAGTCCTGGGAGTATGGGAAGGGGCCTCTCCCTGCGAGGAGTGGGGTCTTGTCACAGTGAAGAGAGACCCGACCTGGGAAAGACAGGTGTCGTGCCTGGCAGCCGAGTCCTGTGGACGTGGGAAGGGCTCCCTCCTGATGGAGTCGGGAGCCCGTCACACTGGCTCTGTCCCCTGTGCGTCTGGAAAACTGTCCCACCAGGGAGAAGAGGGGTTCCCCTCGCCTCAGCTCTGGGGCCCCTGAGTTCGAGGAAAGGTCCCTCCCAGAGAGTGCAGGGGGTCCTGTCACATTAGCTCTGGGTGCTGTGACCCTGCCCCAGGAGACAGTAGACGGCAGAAGAAGGCAGCCAACGCTGTGGTCCCTATTATTCAGCAACGCAAGTCACAGACCAACACCGACCCCAAGGACTTCTGGATGCAAGAAAGGCCCCAACTTCAGCGAGGAGGGGTTGCAGGGGAGCTACCGTCCTGACACCTTCCCGGTTCCTCGAGTCCATATGTGAACTGCCCGATTTTGCTACAGCTTCAAAGTGCACTTTCATCTTCAGGGGGAACTCCTCACAGTGGCTACAGCAAAGAAGACCCTCTCCATCAGCCACTTCACTGATGGGACCAGAACTGTCCCCAAACTCTATCTCGGCTCTTCCCCGGGCGGAGCACACAGTGAGAACCAGACGTCCAAGACGGCAGCCTCCGCTCGGACAGGGACATTTGTCTCACCAGGGCCGTTTCTGACATAAACGCTGACTCTCCCTACTGGCACCGAGCAGCCAAAGAAAGGGCTGGAGAGAGAAGCGCGAGTGTAACCGCCCTGCTGCCCAGAGTGTGTGCGGGTCCCTGGCTCAGGCGTCTGGAGCCTGCGCGTCCGCACGTGGGGTCCAGCGACTCTCCCTGTCCTCGCACCGAGGAAAAAGGGAGAGGTCCTTCACCCCTTTACCACACGCCCGGGACGCCGATTTTCCCGTTTGTTCTTTCATAACCAGGAAAGAGAGGGGTGAGCTAAGCGGTCTTGGAGAGCGTATCCATGTGAAGAGAGGCCTGGGGCCGGGTGCGCAGCGTTGTTCGCGGTGCGGCCGCTCCACTCCGCTCTCCTTTCCTTCCCAGGAAAGATAGGCACCCCCCAAGGTTGTGTGAGCGCGCGACCCCGTGTTCCGTCTCCCACCCCATCGCTCTCCCCCCAAACCCTCCTGGCGTCACCTACGCCCACCAGCAGAACCTCTTCTGCAAACCTGCATTCTCTCCGTTCCACCCGAACTCCGCGCGGGCCCTTCCCCGTCCCGCTCCCGACGTCACCCGTTCAAACCTCCCCCTGACAGCTCGGGTCCACCCTCTCCGGTACCCGCAGCTTTCCAGCACCACGCACCAGGGCCCAGACCTCTTTAGAGACATGAGCTGCCCTCCCCTCCCCGGAGCTTCCTCCCCGGACCCCGGACCCCCGGGATCGCAGCCCCACCTGCCCCGCCGCCCCCCTAACACCCTGCCCTGACCCCTCCGTCCCTCACCGGTACCGACCTGGTCGCTCCTCCTCCCGAAGTTCTCGAAGTTACGGGACAGCATCGCCTCTGCTCCACTCCGCTCTCCCTCCCCAGACCTGCGGCCCCGCCGACGCACCTCCGCCCGCGGGGGCTTCTCCGCGGCACGTCCCAGTCCTGTGGCCGCTGGGAGGGAAGAGAGGAGACAGGCAGGCCCAGGGGGGACAAGCTGGGTCCGAGAAGGGCTCTGGCACCAGCCGGACTTCAGGACGGTCGGGACCGTCAACAAACACAGGGAGGCCCTGCGCAGCGCCAGGCAGGTGCGGCCCCACCCGGACCTGGAGGACACGGACCAGAGGGCGGTCTCCCTCGGGAAGGGAGCGCGTTCGCTCGGTAAGTGCCCGTGAAGAAGCATTTGCTGGCGTCAGGCCCCGGGAAGGGCGTCTCGTGCGTAATGCAGGACACACACCGGTGAGAGGGACGAAGGTGCCTTGGTGGAGCTCCCTGTCCCGGCGTGTGGCCGAGCCGAGGTGGAAGCATCCAGGCTGAGCGGGCACCTGCCCGAGCGCAGCAGGCGGAAGGGGCGAACACCGGGGGAGACTGAGTCACGGTCGTGAAGCGCCGCAGGCGTGGGAGGGTGACAGCTTTCTTGTCTTGGCTCATACGTCACTCCTTAATAACTGTTCTGTGACATCGCTGAAAGTAAATATACTTGCTTTCTACATTCCAAAATTCACCATCTGAAATCTCCCTTACCGAAAATGCACACATTTGCCATATCGTGAATTCCTCGCATGACCTAGAGGGGGCGCCATTTCACTTACAAAACACTTCTGATTTCTACAAGGCCAGGGGTCCAAACCCTGAACTCATTTAAAAATAAGTATCCTATTCCTGTTTTATTGAATCATCAATAAAGTTACCAACAACAAAATTTTTTCTAACTCTTCACATTAACCTCATTTCTTCATACTTTCTTTCAAGCATTATCTATTTTTACATGTTTTATGTAACTAAAGTAGTGTGATTTGATTATTGTACAATAGCTTATTTACCTTGATGAATCATGAAAACCAATGTGGTGATTACAAATAATAGAATTTATTACAGTGAGGGGGAATAACACAGAAATAAATATCATATATATATATCAACATTTTAAAACTAAAACAAACTCATTCTCAGTACACTTGTAACAATGAGGAATAAAAAAAGAAATCTGGAAAAGCAAATTTATAAACAGAACCCAGCCTGACCAAACATGACTATGTATTGTGTTACAAACCTACATTAATCTAAATGGGGGTAATGGCCTTTGAATAGACAAGTTAATGGGACAGAATACAAAGTCCAATGATAAATGTAAAATCAGATGGAAATTTTCTCTGACAAAGGTCTCTCCTTAGATCTGTGGGAAAGTATTTGTAATGTAATAAAAGGTGTTGGAACAACTGAATAGGAAAAACACTGGCCCCCCTACATTACATCCTCTGCCAAAATCAATTCTTTGATTGATTTTAATAGCCACTCAAAACTAATATAAAACACTGAGAGCTATCTGACACATGAAGGAGATCTAAAGTGAAAGAATAGGGAAAATATACTATGAAAACATTAACCAAATGAAAATTATGTAATAAAGAAGTAGAGTTAAAGACAAAACACACTACTACACATGAAGAGGAGTACTTCATATCAGTAAGTTCAATATACTAGTTTGCTCCAAATTTTTATTCACTTAATAACATAAACTCAAAATTATATAGAACAGACCTACATGGAAAAATACACAAAATAATATTCATAATACATGATTCAACAAACCTCCTTCATTCAGGTTCTGTTTCAGAACCAATAAAGCCCACAAAAAATAGTAAAAATATGTTTTAAATAACATGAGAAACAAATGGCATTCAGTGTGCATAAGGACTTCACTACGCCCCAAACTGCATACAGATGCTTTCCAAGCACCCTCAAAACTTTTATTTTATTTTATTTATTTTATTGTTATTCAAGTACAGTTTTCTGTCTTTTACTCCCCGTCCCAGTCCACCCCACCAGTGCTCCCCACCTCCCTCCCATTTCCACCCCCCTTAGTTTTTGTCCATGTGTCCTTTATACTTGTTCCTATAATCCCCTCCTTTCTCCCCTGAAATTCCCTCCCCTCTCCCCTCTGGTTACTGTCATCCCATTTTCTATTTCAATGCCTTTGGTTATATTTTGCTTGCTTGTTTGTTTTGTTGCTTAGGTTCCTGTTAAAGGTGAGATCCTATGGTATTTGTCTTTTACCGCCTGGCTTATTTCACTTAGCATAATGTTTTCCAGTTCCATCCATGCTGTTGCATAGGGTAGGAGCTCCTTTCTTTCTGCCGCATAGAATTCCATTGTGTATATGTACCACAGTTTTTTGATCCATTCATTTACTGATGGGCACCTAGGTTGCTTCCAATACTTGGCTATTGTAAATTGTGCTGCTAGGAACATTAGTGTGCATAGGTTCTTTTGGAATGGTGTTTCAGGGTTCTCAGGACATAATCGTAGCAGTGGAATCGCTGAGTCAAAAGGCAGTTCCATTTTTAGTTTTCTTAGAAAATTCCATACTGTTTTCCATAGTGGTTGTACCAGTCTGCAATCCCACCAACAGTGAACTAGGGTCCCCTTTTCTCCACAACCTCTCCAACACTTGTTGTTTGTTGCTTTGTTTATGATGGCCATTCTTACCGGTGTAAAGTGGTATCTCGTTGTGGTTTTAATTTGCATTTCTATGATGGCTAGCAATATTGAGCATCTTTTCATGTGTCTCTGAATCCTCTGTATGTCCTCCTTGGAGAAATGCGTGTCCAAGTCCTTCGCCCATTTTTTAATTGGGTTGCTTGTCTTGTTGGAGTGGAGTCATGTAAGTTCTTTGTATATTTTGGAGATTAAACCCTTGTCTGAGGTGTCATTGGCAAATACGTTTTCCCATATAGTTGGGTCTCTTTTTATTTTAATGCTGTTTTCTTTAGCTGTGCAGAAGCTTTTATTTTAATGAGATCTCATTTGTTTATTCTTTCCTTTATATCCCTTGCTCTGGGGGACATATCAGTAAAAATGTTGCTGTGTGAGATATCTGAAATTTTCCTGCCTATGTTCTCCTCTAGAATTTTAATGGTGTCATGTTTTGCACGTAGCTGTCCAATTCTCCCAACACCATTTGTTGAAGAGACTATTTTTACTCCATTTTATGGTGTTGCCCCCTTTGTCGAATATTATCTGAATGTAGAGACTTGGGTTTATTTCTGGGCTTTCTGTTCTGTTCCATTGGTCTATGTGCCTGTTTTTATGCCAGTACCAGGCTGTTTTTATTACAGAGGCCTTCTAATACAGTTTGGTATCAGGTATTGTGATCCCTCCTACATCGTTTTTCTTTCTCAAAATTGCATCTGCTATTCAGAGTCATTTATGGTTCCATATAAACTTTTGAAGTGTTTGTTCTATGTCTGTGAAATATGCCATTGGTACTTTGATAGGTATTGCATTGAATTTGTATATTGCTTTGGGTAATATGGACATTTTGATGATGTTAATTCTTCCAATTCATGAACACGGTATATGTTTCCATTTGTTTGTGTCTTCCTTGATTTCTTTCTTCAGTGTTGTGTAGTTTTCTGCATACAGGTCTTTTATGTCCTTGGTTAGGTTTATTCCTAGGTATTTTATTTTTCTTTTTGCTATATCGAATGGGATTTTTTTTCTTGATTTCTGCTTCTGCTGTTTCATTGTTGGTATACAAAAATGCCTTTGATTTCTGGATATTGACTTTGTATCCCGCTGTTTTGCCAAATTCATTTATTAGGTTGAGCAGTTTTGGGGTAGAGTCTACAGGATTTTCCATGTACACTATCATATCATCTGCAAACAGTGACAGTTTTGTTTCCTCCTTTCTGATTTGGATGCCTTTTATTTCCTTTTCTTATCTGATTGCTGTGGCTAAAACTTCTAATATTATATTGAATAGAAGTGGTGAAAGTGGACAACCTTGTCTTGTTCCTGATCTTAGTGGAAAAGATTTTAGCTTTTGTCCATTGAGTATGATGTTGGCTGTAGGTTTCTCATATATGGCTTTTATTATTTTGAGGAATGCTCCCTCTATTCCCACTTTGCTGAGTGTTTTTATCATAAATGGGTGCTGTACCTTGACAAATGCTTTTTCTGCATCTATTGATATGATCATGTGATTTTTGTCTTTGCCTTGTTTATGTGACGTATTACATTTACTGATTTGCGAATGTTGAGCCATCCTTGCATCCCTGGGATGAATTCCACTTGATCATGGTGTATAATCTTTTTAATGTATTGCTGGATGCAGTTTGCCAATATTTTTTTGAGGATTTTAGTGTCTATGTTCATCAGTGATATCGGCCTTAAGTTTTCTTTCTTTGTTGTGTCTTTATCTGGTTTTGAGATTAGGATGATGCTGGCTTCATAGAAGGAGTTTGGGAGTCTTCCATCACTTTGGATTTTTTGGAATAGTCTGTGAAGGATAGGGGTTAGTTCTTGCTTAAATGCTCTGTAGAATTCTCCTGTGAACCCATCTGGTCCAGGGCTTTTGTGTGTTGGGTGTTTTTTGATCACTGCTTCAATTTCATCTGCTGTTATTTGTCTGTTCAGGCTTTCTGATTCTTCTTCATTTAGTTTTGGAAGATTATATTTTTCTAGAAATTTGTCCATCTCACCTAGGTTTTCAAATTTCTTGGCCTATAGCTCCTCAAAGTAATTTCTTACAATCCTTTGTATTTCTGTGGTGTCAGCTTTAATCTCACTTCTTTCATTTCTGATTGTGTTTATTTGGGTCCTCTCTCTTTTTTTCTTGATGAGCCTGCTTAAAAGCTTGTCAATTTTGTTTATCTTTTCAAAAAAACAGCTCCTGGATTCATTGATCCTTAGTATTGTGCTTTTAGTCTCTATATCATTTAATTCTGCCTAATCTTGGTTATTTCCTTCCTTCTACTAGCTCTGGGCTGTCTTTGATGTTGTTCCTCAAGTTCCTGTAGGCGTAGGGTTAGGTTGTTTGTTTGAAATGATTCTATCTTTTTCAGGTAGGCCTGTATTGCTATGAATTTCCCTCTCAGGACTGCCTTTGCTGTGTTCCATAAGTTTTGGGTTGTCATAAGTTCATTTTCATTTGTTTCCAGGAACTTTTTGATTTCTTCCCTAATTTCATTCTTGACCCATTCATAGTTTAATAGCATACTATTCAGTCTCCATGATTTTGAGTGTTTTGGGTTTTTTCCCTTGGGGTTGGTTTCTAATTTCAGTCCCTTGTGATCAGAGAAAATGCTTGGTATGATTTCAATTTTCTTGAATTTGTTGAGGCTTGTTTTGTGTCCTACCATGTGGTCTATCTTTGAAAATGTTCCATGTGCGTTTGAATAGAATGTGTATTTAGCTTCTTTCAAATGCAGGGCTCTATATATATCAGTTAAGTCCATTTCATCTAGGGCGTTGTTCAATGCCACAATATCTTTGTTGATATTTTGTTTGGAAGATCTGTCCATTTTTGACAGTGGGGAGTTAAAATCCCCTACTATAATTATGTTGCTATCAATGTCTTTCTTGAAGTCCTCTAAGATTTTCTTTATGCATTTGGGTGCTCCTATGTTGGGTGCATATATATTTACAATGTTTATGTCTTCTTGGTGAGTCTTCCCTTGAGTATTATGAAGTGACCTTCTGGGTCTCTCTTGATAGCTCTTTTTTTGAAGTCTATTTTGTCTGATATAAGTATTGCTACCCTGGCTTTTTTTTTTCCTGTCCATTTGCTTGGAAAATTTGTTTCCAGCCCTTTGCTTTCAGTCTGTGTAGGTGTTTTGTCCTCAGGTGGGTCTCTTGTAGGCAGCATATGTGTGGGTCATGCTTTCTTATCCATTCAGCTAATCTGTGTCTTTTGATTGGAGCATTTAATCTATTTACATTTAAGGTTATTATGGATAGGTACTTATTCATTGCCATTTTTGTACCTATGTTCCTTTCTCTCTCTCTCTTTTCCTTCCTTTCCTTAGAGCAATCCCTTTAGCATCTCTTGCAGCGCTGGATTGGTGGATGCATATTCTTTTAGACTTCTTTTGTCTTGGAAGCTCCTTATTTGGCCTTCTATCTTGATTGAGAGCCTTGCTGGGTAAAGCAGCCTAGGTTGCAGGCCTCTGGTTCTCATTACTTGGAATATTTCTTGCCATTCTCTTCTGGCTTGGAGTGTTTCCATTGAAAAGTCAGCAGCTAACCTTATTGGGGCTCCCTTGTATGTTAGTTCCTTCTTCTCCCTTGAGACCTTTAAGATTCTCTCTTTGTCTTGGAATTTTGCCATTTTAATGATGATGTGTCTTGAAGTGGGCCTCTTTGGGTTCCTCTTGATTGGGACTCTCTGTGTTTCCTGTATTTGTGTGACTTTTGCTCTCATCAAATTAGAGAAGTTTTCCATCATTACATTTTCAAATAGGTTTTCTATCCCTTGCTCTTCTTCTTCTCCTTCTGGTATCCCTATTATACAGATATTATTACATTTCATACTGTCTTACATTTCTCTTAATCCCTCTTCATTCTTTCTGAGCCTTTTTTCCTTTACATGTTCATTCTGGGTGTTTTTTCTACTTTGTCCTCTAACTCGCTGATCTGTTCTTCTGCTTCACCCATCCTGCTTTTGATTCCTTCCACTGTGTTCTTTAGTTCAGCAATTGTACTCTTCATTTCCTCTTGGCCCTTGTTTATGTTTTCTATTTCTTTTTTCATGTTGGTATAGTTTGCGGTGAGCACATTGTAGTTCTCCTGTGGTTTCTGGTAGTTTATTGTCATCTAATGGAACTTCCTAATAACCAGTTCTTTGAATTCAATATCTGATAGCTGACTTGCTTCCATTTGGTTTAGCATTCTTTCTGAGGATTCCTCCTTTCCTTTCATTTCGGGATTGTTTCTTTGTCTTCTCACTGTTTGTGAGACTCTTCTTGATAGCTTCTGCTTCTTAAATGGATTTGTTCTGGTTCCCATGGTTTATGGTGTGAACTGCTGTGGTAGAATGCCTGTGAGATTCTGTGGTGCATTCTCCTTCGGGCATCCTGGTGTTCACCGCTTCCACCTGCTCTTTTTTGTGCTCAGTTGGAGGGGGAGGCAAAATGGTTTAAAACATCAGGGGAGTATTCTATGATATTTACAGTAGCAGCCAGTATAAGAGATAGGAGGTCTTTTGGCTATGTGTAGTGTTAACCACGATCTTCAACCCAACTAGCCATTTTTAAGAAAAGATGGGAAGAAGATAAGACCCTTGTTGAGGAGGGAAGGGTTGTGACTTGGATCTAGAAAGCAGTGAAGTTGTGGGAGGTCAGATTCTGGGGTAAGGTGAGAGTAAAGGGTAGTACATAGGTGTGGCATGTGAGAGAATAGTGTTAACCTCCCCAGTAATAGAGTTCAGGAGACTGTGATGTGGGCTAGTATCCGGGGAGGGTGCAGTGAAGTATTTACACTTGTGTAGAACAGCAGTTATTTACAATAATATTAGAGCAACATTCATATGCCAGAATGTATGTGATCTGACTAACCTGAACAGGGGGTATAGGACTTTGAGTAGTTTGCTGATGGAACACAATTCACGTGAAGGACAGTAAATTAGCAATACAATGTAGAAGAGAGAACAGGGGAAACCTGTCAAATGGTACAATATACCCTGCCAAGCAAAGAAGACTATACAGAAAGAAGGGAAATACAAAAATACTATTGAAATAAAAGATGTAGGAATAATGAAAAAAGGAGAAAATAATAATAATCCAAATATGCATCAACTTGCAGTTTCACTGCAATAGTCGAGTGAAATTTGTCTCACTGTCTCAGCTGATGGGTTGCCCCCTGTTTGAGTCCGCCTCAGGTCCTTTCACAGTTCCAAGTTTTTCTCTCACTTGTGGGTATTAAAAAAAATGGTAGGAGAAGTAAGAAAGGGGAGATAAAATTTGAAAGAAAGTGTGAAGTACTAAATCAAGAAAGTAGGGAAGAGAGGAAAAAGCAATTGAAGGATAAAACAGTAATGAAAATTTAAAAAAATAATAATAACTAAAAGATTAATTAAAAAACAGCATTAAAAAAACCCCCACACCTCTTGTTGGTTACAAACTGTCCAAACTGTTTTTTTTCTGGTCTTGCTGGCTGCAGAAGGCTGGGGAGTGATTGGTGTGGCGTTTCTCCCTTCCCGCTGTTTACTCAGCCTGTCTTGCAAGCACTGTCCCAACAGCTAGTCTGACTCCTTTCCCCAATATCTTCGATGTGGGAGTCCTGGTTTTCTTCAGAGCACTTTTCCCCAGTGGTTATCACTGGAGGCTGGGGTGTAGGGGCGCCCACTCAGCTAGGCTCGGCTGCCTCCGTCCAGCAAGTTTGGGCCCAAACCCTTCCCTTCCCAGTGCTACTGGGAGGGAGTCGCTGTGCCTTCCCTTTAACCCTGGGGTCTCTGCCCAGCTTGGTTGGGAGTCAGCTTCAGGGCTGTCAGAGCAGATTCCCCAGCCCCTCTGTTTGATAAATTCCTCCTACTCAAGCCTGGCTCCCCATGTAGCCCAATTCTCCAGCCAGCCCAGTGACTATCGGGGTCAGTGCACGTCACAGCCTGACTCTCAGCTCTCCCGAGCTGGCGACCACATACTCCGTGAATAATCACAGCCCCTTACATCCTGCCTCTTCTTCCTTATTCCCCTCTCCGCAACCAGAACTCTGCTGGTGTTCCTCAAACCCTGGTCTGTTGGGGTAGGAAGGGAGCATGTGACCCAGTTCTCGCCCAAGGATTTCGGCAGGCCCTCTGCTTTCAAGCAGTCTGTGGTAGACTGTGCGCCCACTCTGGGCCCCGGGCCTGGGGCTTCAAACGCACCCGGTCCCCGCGCTAGTCCCCAGGGCCTTACTGTCCTAAAATATCCTTCTTAACGTTTGGTTTCTGGTTTTCCAGTGTCCGCTACAGTTTTGTGGACTCTTATTTTCAAATACGCTGTGGTACCGTTGTCTGCCTGCTCTGTTCCTCCGTGGATTAGCCAGTCTTTCCTCCTGTGTGTAGGGGGAAGTGAAATCCGCTCCCTCCTACTCCATCACCATCTTCCATCCCTCAAAACTTTTTTAAACACTGGACATATAGTGATATAAAGCAAGTTCCAACACATTTCAAAGAACTAAAATTTATGTGTGTGTGTATTTTTGGTTCTCACTACCATTAATCGAGAAATCAGTAACAGATAACTGGAAAATACTTATACTTACAAAGTATGAAATTCACTTCTAAATAACCACCCCAAAATAAATCACAATTGGAATTAGAAACTTAATTGTGTGGAATGACAGTAAAAATACTGCATATCAAGGCCAGATCACTCAGGTTCCAAAGATGATCAAAGCTTCAAGATCAGTGGTTTTTGCCCTGGCGGGTATACCTCAGTGGATTGAGCATGGGCTGGGAACCAAAGGGTTGCCCGTTGATTTCCAGTCAAGGCACATGCCTGGGGTGCAGGCCAGGTTCCCAGTGGGGGCCACGTGAGAGGCAACCACATATGGATGTTTCTTTCCCTCTCTTTCTCCCTCCCTTCCCCTCTCTAAAACTAAATAAATAAAATTTTCAAAAATAAAATCAGTGGTTTTCAACCTAAGGTTGACTTTGCCCCCAAGGGGACATTTGGCACATTGTATGGAGACTTTTTTAAGGGGGTTAAGGTAGAAGTTACTGTCATGCACTGAATAGAGATAACGATTGGTAATAAGCACCCACAATGTGGAGAAAAAAAAACCAATGTCATAGCAATGAGAAACCCTAATCTATATGGAGCAGGGTGAAGAGTCAATTAGAATACAAACAGCATGAGGCTGAGAGCTAAAGAACAACAACCAAAAATAAATAAACAAAAATGCCAGCCATCTTGCAAAGACTGGGGAGGAATGTCCTTGGCTAAGAAGACACCCATGAAAACTCAGAAGCCAAGGAAGATATCACACCTTAAGAAATTGAACCACACTGTGATAAACCACAGCGCTGAGGGTCACTGTCTCCTTTCATTGCCCATAAATCATTCTTCAATAATTGTTTCTTAAAATCATTTAGAATCTATAATCTTACTTATTTACCTTCCAGAATTCACCATCCAACATTCTCCGCTTTGAAAATGTGGACCTTTGTCATATTGTGAATTCCTTAGATAACCTAAAGGGGTACATTTTATTTACAAAGTACTTATGATTTCTGAACCACCACTGCTCCAGGCCCTGAACTCATTTACAATGCTAGGAATCATGTTACTATTTTATTTAATTAATAATGAACTTATAACTAACACATTTTTAACTCTTCTTGTCTTCACGTTTTATTCCAAGCTTTAACTATTCTTTTCATGCTTTATATACCTAAACTAATGTAATTTTATCATTGCATGATATCTTATTTACGTTGACAACTCATGAATGTCAAATTACAGTTATTATAAATAATACAACTTAGTAATTTGTGTGGTAAATAACATGCAGAAATAAATTACTCTTCTGTATACACAAAGAGTAATTTAAAGATACAATCGAAGAAAAGAACCGATGGTGCATTCCCACATCCAGTGTCTGGTCTAGATGATGTGCTCATAAAAAGTGATCCCCAGGAACTGATCACTGATATTCAGACCTGAGACTTGTACCTCGAAACAGTCTTTTAAATAATCAACAGTCACCGATATTCCGCTATAATCAACAACTTTTCCTGCTGACCTGTACTAAGATGTTATTCCCTGAAATTCCCAAAAGATGGCAGCAAAGATGCACACTTCCAACATGTATTAGTGACTTGGCTAAATGGTTCATTTGGTTTTTATGTACAAAATAACAGCAGTTTTATTTTTTTAACCTCTTGAGTTAACATTTATTTTAAATAGATTCTTTCTTGTTTAAGGAAGCTGCAACAAACAAAGCACATTACAAATGATTGTCAAGAACACTTGGAACTTCTGAAAACCCGACTCTATTATACTATACAGCAAGTTCCAACAAAAGGCACATAAAACACGTGTATTGCTTCCTTTGCCCTAATCAGGAAGCCAGTCACAAGGTAACTGGACAGTCCATACCTTGTGACATTTTAAAATGCACTTCCGAATACCATTGCCATCAACAGTCATTGACATTCCACCAGAATCCACCACTTTTCTTGTTGCCCAGCACTGAGGTGTTATTCCCCAAATACACAACAGCTGGCAGCAGAGAACCACGCTTGGAGCTTTTTTTTTTTTTTCATTGACCATATTGTAGT
>PVKM010023920.1:0-20854 GCA_004027735.1 Carollia perspicillata
TTGGACCCCCTATTTGAATTGCCAGTGGCAGCAATCAAAGCACTGCTGCTGCTTCAGGCACTCATTAGCATACACACTGTGCAGGTACGCGCTCTGTCTCCACCGTCATCTACGTATCTGTGCATTTATCATCTGGCTATCTGTCTGCCTGCCTGCCTGCCTGCCTGCCTGGTTTAGTCTGCTCAGGCTGCTGTAAGAACTTATCATAGACCGGGGGACTTAAACAACCGACTTCTGTCTCACAGTTCTGGAGGCTGAGAAATCCAAGGTTAAGGCCAGATCCATTTCCTGGTGAGGTTTCTTCTTCTGGATTTCAGACAGCCACCTTGCTGTGTCCTCACGTGGCAGAGGAGAAAGCCTTGTGTCATTTTCTCTTTTTTTAACAGCGCTAATCCCATTGTGACAGCTCCACTCTCACGACCTCTTCTGAACATAATTGCCTCCCTAAGGCCCCGTCTCCAAATACCACCACATTGGGGTTAGGGCTTCGACATCTGAATGATTTTAGGGAGGGAAGTCAGTTATAACTCTAACTTCTATCCATCTACCTATCTACTTACCTACCAGTTTATTATCTGTCTATATTTTCTAGATGCTCTACATATCTCTCCCTATATATAGAACAATAACAAGATGGCTTATAAATCACTTCCCTACATTATTTTATCCTTCCAAAAATCCTGCAAGGTAAATAGGCCACAGAAAAGGCACTGAATTTACTGAGATATTTGGAGGGTGAGTCGTCTGTGATTACCAGTAAATACAGGGTGATGCAGGGAATTCAACACCCACCTCTGTGTCCTCTCCCCTCCCCCCTTACTCTGTCCCAGCGGCATGTGTTTACTGACTGCTCCCTGGGGACGGGAGGCATTCTTCCTCTGGGCCTTTGCAGGGATTATGATTTCCATCATCTGGAATGCCTTTCCCTCAGGTGTCTGACTCAGCTGCCTCCTCCTAGACCATTCAAGTCCCCCCTTCCCAGTGAGGCTCATCCCGCCCCCTGGTTACACTGACAATGCTGCTTCTCTCTCCAGACTGTCTCAGTCCTCCATATGCTGCTCTGTTCTCCAAAGCACTGCTTACTAGCTGACCTGGCAGATAACAAATAATGTACTTGTTCCTTTTTCTCCCCCTCCAACCAGATTGTAAACTCCACAAAGTTAGGAATTTTGCCTTTATTAAGTCTAGTGGAGACCCTATGGAACTACAGGGTCAGCCCCAACTGGGCACAATTTAAACTTGTATAATTAAATATTTTAGCAGTTTAGATTAGAGCCAGCTGATTATTAAAGGGGATATTTCTTGATATTTTTAAGCAGCATGGTAAGTTCTAAGTAAACATACATTTTTAATTATTGTAGAGCAAGCATCAGTTCTTCTTTATTTTGTTTCTCCATCCTCAAAAACTTAGACGTCAAATTCAGCCTCTCTGGGTGAAGTGTGAATGTGTAACACTGGATTAAGTCTAAATTAAATAACAGACACATGAACATTTAGACATTTTTAAAGACTAGAGCCATAAAGTGTGGTTTTCTCTAAGAGATTGTCTAGCCTCTACTGATGTCAGAGTGGTGGAGAGGCGAGAGATGCATAGAGGGAAGAGGCAAGAGTGAGTCAACCCACCCCTGGACCTTACTTTCCCCTGGATTACCATTCCTTACACTCCAAGATTTCAGGATCCAATACATGCAGTCATAAATTGTACCTACTTCCACTTTTTAGTCACTGGGACACAGAAAAGTTTGCATGGTTAAGTGTGACTCAACACATCAGCATTTATATATCAGTTCTCCCTCTGCAACTGAGTTAGAGAGTAAAGACGCAGGAGCAGAGGCAGATTAACAGTACTAAGGTTTTATTTAACACATAGTGGGGCAAAGATAAGAACCTGTTGAGGCAAATGGGTAGAAAAAATGGAAGCACCTATAATGCTCTGGTGAGGAAGGAGGAGTGGCATCCATAGACTCAGGGTCATCCTTCCTGGACACAGGGACAGAAGGGGGAAAAGTCCCTCTGGGAAGAGAGAGTGGTGTCCATAGTCTCGGTGTCAACAAAAGTATCGAAATTTGGAAGAGTTATGACAGCACGGGAAGGGGAGTGGCATCCATTTCAATTTCATCATCCTGTGTAGTCATCTGAGAAGTTAAATCTGCTGGTGCCCTGGCTGTGATGGTCAGGGGCAGGGGGTCTGCCATCGCTGACCCAGGTAGAGAGAAAGAAGGGGCAGGGGGAGTGGCACTACAATCAGCCTTGACTTTCCTTTTGTCCTTTCAGGTGTTCTCCAAGGTGCCAGGTTTTTGTCTATAGCAAGGCAAGGCAAGGCAGGGCAGGGCAGCTCGCCACACTCCCACAACAGTGGCAGTGGTGGTAAAAGTGGCGTGAACATTTTCTGTTTGTGGGGCTTCCTGCTGGAGGAGGCCAGTGGAGAATTACTGCTTGGTTGGCAGAGCATCTCCTCACACAAAGGTGGTGAACCTGGCCAGCTGGGCGATGGTCTTTACACTACAGGGAGCAGCATGGGGTTGGGGCAGGGGGCACTGCTGCTTCTGACTCAGGCTTCAGAGGGGGTAGGACACCTCCTGCATGCCAGTATGAGCTTGTGACCCCCTGGCCTTTTGGAGGAGGAGCATGTAGGAGACATCTGGGCATCTCCATTCATGTTGGCTTGTGGATACCAGGGACTGACGTCCACAGGCACAGGGCTGCCCTTGCAGGTCCTTCCAGTTTACCAAGGGGAGGGTAGCCAGAGGACATCAGTAGTCTGTGAGTAAAGATACTGCCTCCTCAGCTCCATGTAAAAGCCAGATGGTAAAGGAACACTATCCTAGTTGCACAGCCTGTGACCAGGGCCAAGGGCAGGTGCCTGGCACAGTGATGTGATTTCAGCCAGGTAGGTCATCATCACTGTGGATAGGAAAAACCACTGGGTGACAGCCAAGGCCAACAGCAGGTGTGGGAGCAGCAGGGCAGCCTCAGCCAGGTAGGGCATCATCACAGAAGACAGGGAGAAGCACTGGGTGATGGCAGCCAGGCAAGGATGGCATTGGCAGGAATACAAAAGAAACTTAGAAAGCAAATCACTCATTTCGAGCCAGTTGAGTGCCAAACTATCCTGAGAATACAATAGAAATTAGGAGAGTTTCTCCTTAGCTTCCTGTGTCAAGTTCTAGAACACACTGAACTAACTTCAGCCAGGAGGTTGTGATGTCATAGAGAAAGTGGGATGTGGGGCTGGGGTGTGTGCAAGGGGCACTGGGGGTGGGGGATGTGGGGTGCTGCAATTCCCAACACCTGTGAAGAAGAACTGGCAAAGCGTGTAAAGGTCAAAGTGTGAGGTCTCAACTGCTTCCTAACCCCTTCTAAAATTCCTAGCACTTGTGACTCTGCAGTGGGTTGCAGGTGTTTGATACCAGATGGGCAACCATATGGGGACTGTTCAGGACCCCAGAGGCCCAGCTGTCAGAGCTCACACCACCTGGGCACCAGCTCTGTAGGCCCACTGGCACGTTCCCTGGGTCCAGGAGGGCAGTCTTCTCGAAGCTGAGTGCTGGTGCCACATGGATCATGCCTGCATGTGACTCGCCTCTGCTGGGGACCTCCTCAGTTTCTCTGTGAGACCTGGAGCCAGGGGCACTTTCTCCATGGCCGTCTTGGCCACTAGTGTCACAAGCCCCGAGTGAAAGTTTCTGAGGGGGTGACATGGAGCCCTGACCTGAGTGGGTGTTTCACCCTGCATTACCCCTTCCTGGCAAGCAAGTTTTTTTCTCACTTTAAAAAATATTTAATTTTTTTCAACTACAGTTTATATTTGTTATTATTTTATATTAGTTTCAGGTGTACGGCACAGTGTTTAGAGAGTCGTGTACAGTACAAAGTGTTCCCCCCAGTATTTCTAGTACCCACCTGGCCCCATAAGTAGTTAAGACAATATTATTCACTGTATTTCCTATGTTGTACTTTACATCCCTGTGTCTATTTTGTAACTACCTATCTGTTCTTAATCCCTTCACCTTTTTCATATAGCACCCTCACCTCCAAACCATCAGTCTGTTCTCTGTATCAATGAGTCTGTTTCTGCTCTATTTATTTCTTTATTTCTTTTTAGAAACTTGGTAAAACAACACTTAAAACTTTAGACCTTTCTTCAGCTTGTTCAGTTGGTAGTGGCTTGGTCAGGATTTGAACCCAGCTCATGTGATCATGTTTCCTTATAGTATATTCAACATATGTTATCAGTTTCTCTTTTTTTTTTTGTAGTCCTTAGGGTACTTAGCACTGTGCCACACCTGTTGTATAACAATCACATGCATTGCAATAAGAGGTCTGTAGTTCTACTCATACATTGATCGTAGAACAAACCCAGTTCTAGTGCAAGAAGATGTAGGTCAAGAACCACCAATTGTCAGCATAGCACCATCCCATATTTCTAATTGAGCCTTGAAGTACAGATTATTTTTTTGGTCTAGTTTGAAGCATCAAAATATGTAAAGATTATATTCTACATAAATTGTGTTCTATCCTGAGAGAAATTCACCAGTGCGTTATTCCACATAGATTAGAAACCACTTTCTTTGGTGTTCCTAAAACATGTCTACAAAAGCATCTCATTCATGGGTAGAAAGCAAATGCATTATTTTTCACAAGTTAATAATGGAGCAATGTATTGGATTAATGTAAGACAAACACAATTTGATCATTGAGACTATTCCAGCTGGATCCACCCTTCACTACACATTATTGGCACCTAACTGTAACTCCAGATATTTCCAAGAGAGGAGACTTACCCTTGGGTGTCCAGGACAAGGATAACATGTTGTTATTGTCTAGGAGCTGGAGGCTTCAGCAGGACAAGAAAGATTTGAAAAATCCTGCCCTGCACATGGTTTTATCTAGTTTGGATGGTGTTTCTTTGGCTTACTTCATTGGAGTGTTTTCTCTCTTCATGGGGTTCATGTTGTGTATCACTCATATGACACGCAGGAGTTTCAGAGCCAAGAATCATATAGGTCAGTAAAATATTTGAATATATATTTTAGTTAAAATCCTATTTTAAATAGCACTGGATATAATTTGTATTTCAAAATTAGATTTAGCACTCTGCTCATGAGTTTCCTTTACAGTATATCAGAGCAAATTTGGACTTTTATCTCCAAGAAACTTTGAGGTTGGTGGGACACAGAAAATTTTACTTAGATCCAAATTCTATTTGAAAAAAAGAAATATTATAAGCTCTATCTAACCTCTCTAGAGCAGAAATGCTCTAGAGATACTTACGATATTTAACCATATTTCTTTGATATCATTTTAGGAATGTTCAGTAAAGAACAATCTCTTGATTTTTTTTTCTTAGAACAAAAAATTTTCAGGTAAAAATTTGGGACAAAGATTTCTTATAGGAACTCAGAAAAGATAATCACATGTCAGACTTATTTGAAAACAATAAAATACACTTACGTTATTTTTATTCTTTTTTTCCCCAAAGAGAAAAAAAAATTCATTAACATATGATTCATCTTAGGGTTTCAGAACAATAAAAGAAAATATGGACAAAGATAGTCCATAAAAATCCACCTCTTGATATATTCTGTCAAATGGGAATAAATGAACAGGAGGTCTTTTGAGATACAGAATATCATCTTCCTTGTCCTTATGAAGCAAAATAACATTAGTTGGCAAGTGGTTATTCTGAGAGAATTTGGCTTGGAAGAAGCAAGCAAGTTGAGACAGAATTTGTAAAGGCAAGGTATTTTAAAATAATAAATGTATTGGTTAATAAAATATTTTAATAATAATAATAATTTAGAATTGCCAGGAGAGAATACTTCTAATTTCACAGTTTTTAAAACATCCATCTCCAGTCATAGCAGATGAACCTAGGGATGGGCAGCATGGGATGGAATTTGTAGTAGTGACAATAAATCGCAGCTGACAGCCTGTGGTTGAACATTCTCACTCGCTGTTTTCTTGACTTGCTTACCAACAATCCATTGTAATCCATACAGAGTTAATATGAGGTATACCAATTGATCCCTGGAGTTTATTAGATGAATGTTTTCCTAAAATATTTTTTCTCCTTGTTTTAAGGACCACCCCTTCTGTTCCCTTTCCTCCCTCCCTCCCTTCCTTCCTTCCTTTCTCTCTTCCTCTCTCTCTCTCTCTGCTTTCCAGCAATGTAACAAAAGGTTTCTGTGGTCGAAGGCCTCCACAGTTTCCTGGCTTTTATTACTTTATTAATTTTGGTATTTCTCTATTTTTATTTAATATGGTTTCTAGGAAAACAAAGTAAATATTTCCCTAGTCTACTCTTGAATTGAAAGTACCCGTTGATTATACCATCCAAAGTTGATAAAATAAATAAATAAATCATTGGCATTAACAGATGTAACACTCAAGATTCAACTTTTCTGGGTCTATAACTAAGAATTTAAGATATGGTAATTTCTAATGGGAAAATAATGATAGTGATCAACAAAAGAAATATCACCTAGAAAGAACATCTATATACATGAATACTCACTCTTACCTACATATCAACAGCATAAAGACTATCTGTACATACACACATTCACACGCACCGTGGACATTGTACATTCTGTGAGATTAATAACAAAGCAGTTGAGAATCAATACATATTGTATTTTCAAGACTCTCTTAATGAATGAAGTCCTTAGTCACTAAAGCCAGGCTGTTATTGATGAGAGCCACTTTTTTCAATATCATTTGATGATTTGATTAAGAGATGTCTAGAGCTGTTATTAAACTCAAACTATACAAGTAAAATCCAGATAAAATCTTCATGGTAGTCATCTAAAATGAACTTTCAATGTCAAGCTTGCTCTATGTACAATCCCTACTACATTAGTGCATTATTTTATGAGTATCAATTATTTTATTAATTATAGGATACTAAATCCATAAATTTTCCTTGATGACAATATTTTTCAATGCTGATATGATTTATAATTAGAGAAGGAAGGGAATTTATAATAATATTCTGCAATTAGTAGTTTAAAAATTATTTACTATTTGAGGGGCATAATATTTCCAATTCATTTATCAGCACATAAACTAAATCACTATAGAAATTCAGTAATGTCTGTCAAGTCCTACACTTGAAAACAAACAAAAAAATTAAAAATCCTGGGCTCTATTTATGCAATATAATAAAAACCACATTTCTTGCTAATAAAGAGCTTCTGCTGAAACAATATCCTTGTCCCTAAAACTATTACCTTTCTAAAATGAATCCTTTTGATAAAGCAAAAAATGAGCTAAGTAACTCCATATTCCTATTTCCTATGATAAAACTGGTTTTATTCAGGGTCATCCTTAGAATATAACAATCCAAAAGATAACAGAGAAAATTATATTCTCTCTAAAACATCAAGCTGGATCATTATTTATATTTATATTGAAAGATTTCTTTGTTTTGGAACAACTTCCAAAGAAAACCTCTCCTTACGAGTGAAACAGTTCAACCCCAGATGCCTGTGCGTGTGGTAATCCACCCCACTGATGTCAGCAGTCTGCCTTGTGGGCGGCCTCTCCTCCTGTGACCCAAGGATGCTCTGGGATACAGACAATGAGTTGTTCTCAGTGCTGCTGTAAAGTGTGAAGACTTCTCATCCTCCGTTCTAGATATATTTGTGATTATGAGTAAACTTTTTCTTGTAAGTGCATTTTTTGTGTTAGCCTATATGTCTGTAAACATTTTATATGTCAATAAATTTCTGTACAATTTATTATTTTCTTCAGTTCTCAAATACTCTACCAAAATGTTCATTTTGTGTTTTCAAGACTCTGTTAAACTAATTAGGAAGGCTTCCATTAAGGAACTCCATTGTGGATACTTTCAGACAAATTTCCCATGCTTATATTCTATTCAATTCTATTCTTTTGTAAGTTAGGTTTCTTACAGAAGTCTACTATTTTTTTTAATTAAGACTTCACTTTTTTACAACAGTTTAACTTTTACAGTGAGAAAGAAAGGTACAGGGATTTCCCCTTTGTTCCTGGCCCCACACATACTCATTGCCTTTCTCATTGCCCACATCTGCCGCTAGAGTGAGACACTTGTTACAATTGATGAGCCTGCATCAACACATCATAATAACCCAAAGTCCATAGTGGACTTCAGCGTTCCTCTCAAAATTGTACGTTCTATGGGATTGGATAAATATATCCATTAGTATAGTATCATGCAGAGTATTTTCACTGCCATAAAAGTCCTCTGAGCTCCACATGTTCACCCCAATCTCCGCAAGCCCTGGAAAGCAATGACCTTTGTACTGTCCTTAAATGAATGGGAAAACTTTGCAAATCTGGTGCATGAATGTACACATACACAAAATGCATTGTCATAACTTTTTAAAATAAACATTGGTACTTTTAACTTTGTAGGTGAATATTTGTATAAAAATTATAAAATGATATACACCAAAAATATAAATCATGTTTCTCTCTGGATAATAGAATTCAAAGTATTTCCCAATCTCCTATTTCTTACATTGAACATGCATATTTTATAAATAAAGGAAATATTACTTTAAAATAATAAGTACTAAATAAAAATAAATATATTAAATATTATGTCAATGATTTCTCACTTTTTTTTATTTTAGTTGTTGTTCAAGTACAGTTTTCTTTTACTCCCATCAATTGTTTAAATATAATTTCAAGACAATGTAGTACACATTCTTTCTGACTAAATTTTATTTATGCACAATGCTTCTGTGAAAAAGCATGTGCTTTTCTAAATAATCAGATGAATAAATAATGGTTAAGCCATTATACTTTCCATTTGAATGTTGATATTGGTGTGTTTTACATCTGACTCTCAAAGGATCAAAGGTTGCTAAGGCAAACAGGTAAATACTTCGGTTTGCTTGATTTTATTTTTCTATTTGTTGCATTTGCCAACTTAGCTCAGTTAAAAATTGAAGAAAAATAGTTACATTTGTCTTCATTAATTTTTTGCAGACACTAAAGGAATCGTACTTCTGTTCAAAATGTAAAAGCACTTACTCTTCCAGGCAGCTGTATGTGTTAGTCATGAAAGCATATTGCTAGAAAGCATAACAGTAGTGAGGTGTGCTCTTGGCAATCTTACAGCTCCTGAAAGAGATTTTGCTTGAACCTTTGCATGACACCTTTCCTTTAAAAATATTAGAACCTTAGTTAATTTACTTGGTTCGTATTTGGATAAGAAGTATATATTCACTTATTTCAGTTTATGCTTTTAAATGGCAGACATTTTCTCCTGACTCAAAAATACCCTATCACCTTAGCAGCACTAATAATGGCAATTTAATATGGTACAGAAACACCTAAGATAACTTCATGTGACAGCTATGGAGGGGTGCGTTTGGGGGTGGAGGGATCAAGCAAAAAAGAAAAAGGGACTGACTCATTGAAATTAACAACAGTGTTGACTGTGGGGAGGCAGAATATGAGCATAAATGGTAATGAAAAAAATACAATAAAAATAAAATTTTTAAAAAGTTACTGAAGGATTCCTGGTCCTTACCTAATCATACATATAACTTGCAGTAAATATATTGTAGTTAACCATTAAAATTTTTTTTAGTCTTTAGGATCCATGAAAAATAGAACCTATGCAAGGATTTGAAAAAAATTAGAACTTGCAAGGTTATGAAATTGCTCCTTGCTAATTTAAACAAGTTTAAATTTGTTTAAAACATGTGTTCAAAATGTTCTCTTTGTACCTCACTGCATCCAAGTTTTACTGTAACATTTTATTAATGTAACATTTGTAAGGTTATGTTATGTAAATATTGTTAAGTATTAACAGCAGTGAAAGAGCATCTGAATCACTTATTCAATAAGCACCCGCTAATATTCACAAATACTTCTTTTTGCCTCTAAAAAGAAAAGCAAGGCAAGTTAATTGAAAAATGATTAACACTTTCAATTTTCAACACACTTAGAAAGCAGACCAAGTTTTTGATTTACAAGTTTGATACACAGGCATATTTGGTTTGTAACTTTATTATACAATTACCCACATTTATAAAATATTTCCTACTGAGTAATATAAGAAATCATTTTACCTAGAACAAGAGGCAGCACTGCCCAACAGCTAGTTACATGCTTTAGATTGCCAGTTAATAGCCTATATACTTGGGACAGATGTCAAATCCTTTTTTCCACCCTGATGTGCATCTGTTGTTTATTTCCAGTGGAATGGGTTTTGCTCTGATCAATGAATGTATCAGCCTAGTTGTCCATCTTATTAGAGAGGTCAGAGCAGTGACAGAGGTACATCTGTTTTCATGTCAAATAACGTTGGCGGTAATGAATTCTCTCCATGCAGACGAGCACCCTTGCAATTGTCCTTCGTTCTTCGACTACAGAGCCGATCATGATTAAGCTGAGGTACTTGGAAAATTGGAAGTGTTGATACATCCTATAACATTTTTACTCTAAAGTTTATTTTCATCTCTGTGGTATTTTCAGTTCTTCATAGTGACCCAGTTCCATAATATGCATCTAAGATGATGCTTGTTATATAATTCATTTGCATAAGTGGGAAAATGTAGCAAAAAGATTGTTTTAAAATATAGTCAGTTAAAATTGTTTTCAGTTGCCTATGAAACAATAAAACCTCTTTGCAAGCGTAAATATTGCACTTGTCATACTAATAATCAATAAAAATGCCAAATGAGTACAATTCAACAATGCGTATCAATGCATGTTAACATACATACTTGGTCAGTACTGTGTAAATGAAACCCTAAAATTGACTAAATGAGGGCAACCACAAGTTTACAGGAAGCAGAGCACAAACAGAGGTTCAGATAAATTTTGAAAGTCTCTATAAGGAGGTTGAGTTGTTTTGAAGGAAACAGCACGAAGGCAATATCTTGCTTGATGGATAGGGCAAATTGTTTCTGTATGGATTAAGTCACTGTCTTTCATCAAGCCTATTTCCTGCAACAGAATTGGAAGTGATAAATAGAAGTGGCCACTCTGATTTGTAGTCACTTGCTGAACTGCTAGCATTTTAGTTCTCACCGGGGCATTGATTGACCACGTAGCCCTGTCACTTGAGGCAAGTCACTTGAGCCCTGTAGTTGTTGGTGTCTAGATTGGTAAAATACAAGAAACAGCTGCTAACTAAACATCCATCCTTGAAGACAGACTGTTCTTCAGGCCATCAGGCAAAGTGAAATCTTGCCAATTAGCAGGATAATTGGCAACAAGTGGTAGTAGACAGGCCGTTAGTGTCTGGGAGAACTACAGAGGGGTATCTGCAATTGCCAGAACTATCCGCATCTCCAACTTTGAGATTTTAGGATCTAGTAAAATTTCAAAACTTTAGGCAAATATATGAACATCAACTTGCCTTTTCAACTAAAGGCTTAAAGAAATAATGAACACATAATGCTAGTATTATATCCACAAATAAAAGGGCATTTTAACTTCAAAATTAGAAGAACATAACAAAAAATATATTAAGTAATGCTCTTCTGTTATAGTTTTCTCAATATTTCTAGATTGCCATTTTTGATAGAGAAAATTTAATTATTTACTAACCTCAGATGATAGGCAGGTATTTGGGAAACATCATTTCTGAGCACCAGCAAGACCTTGTCTAGAGTCCAGATTCTGATGCTGACCAGCCTCTGGAGACCAAGGGAAACGCCAGCCTTCAGTGTCCACATGTCTAAAGTAGGCAGTGGTGGCTTGATTTCAAGGGCAGGTCTGATAGGCAGCTCACATCCTCAAGAAAGCACTCTGGCATCAGAGAGAATAGGAACTAGCTAGTTTACTGAGATCGGGCTCAGATATAGAGGACAAAATGTTGAGACTAAGTCTCAAGGGCAAAGGTAAAAAGTCTGTGATTATGTAGCCCAGTTAGTGGTACGAGCATAAGAGCAAGAACACAAGAGAAGCTTAACTCTGAATCTCCTCAGGGTTTGGATTAGTCACAGTCTTTAAACTACTGAGAACAAAAGACACAATTTTCATCACTGAGGCTAGAGCTGAGTCTTCAGAGTGGTCATTTTCCCAGCCATGCAGACCAGAGAGTTGTGGATCTCTGGCTCCTTGCAGCTTACTGCACTGATGGGTGACGTGGAGTGGTCCAGCCCTGCTCTGCAGGGGAAGCCTTTCTATAGTCACTTTCTTACTTATTCGAAAAATTTGGTAAAATGTTTACATATTTTTCTGTCTCTGTAAAACAGCACAACTATGCTTGTAAGTTCTGAAAAGGAGTCAGCATCACTTCCACTCTAGGATGGAAACCATGGAGTGTGAATAATACTTCGGCCATTCATCTGCACACGAATTCTCTTTCACTGGCTAACAGTCAGTCTCTGACTTATAATGGGGAAAGTCAAGCATGAAGTCTGTAAAAAGGCACAACATATGGATTACAATTTTTCAGAAACATTTATAGCTTATAGTATCAGTTTCGTTTCTATTATTGTTCATTAAATCAAGTAAATACAGTTAAATTTTCTCCATCATTTTTTAAATGTTCAAATTTTATTGAAGCATCCTGTAACTCAGATGTTGAGAATATATAGCCCACAGGCCATATCTGACCTACCATCTAGTTTTGTATGATCTTCAACCTAAGAATGTTTTTTTATACACGAACATTTTCAATTGATTTGATAACAGAAGAACACTGACTCTGAATACCAATTAAGAAAAATGTTATTCCCTCAAAACAATTTCATTCTCAGTAAAATAATATTATAAAAATATTATACTCGATTATCATATTTTGGATATTGTCAATAAAAATTGTGGAAATTTGTTTTCTCTCTAAAAAACTACATAATATCCTCAGTATTGCCTCTTGATCACAAAACTAAAAACATTTGTTATCTAGCCTTACAGAAAAAGTTGCTGAACCATTTTAGAAATATCAAAGAAAGTTTACTTTTTTCCCATTATACATCAATATAGTAGAAATAATATTTACAAGGAAAAACTTAAATGCTTCCCAACGTATAAAGAATAAATAAAAGCAATAGGTTGTACAGAAAGGACAGCATTTTTGTCAACATGAGATGCAGAATTCTTCGAGTTTTTAATGACCCACTAGTGGGCACATGTAGAAAGTATTCATTCAATGGTGGCCGGAAGTCCTAGACAGCCTCACAGAAAGTCCAAGAGGTCAAGGTCATTAAAGAAGGGTATCTTGCCAAGAACTAAAGATGACAAAATTATTGCTTCCTCCCTTCTTTTCTTAAATTATGTGCATCTAGATTGTATATTTATTTCTAAAATAATGAGTAAAATGAAGAAATACATTTAGTGGCATAATGTGTCATATTCTTGAGAACCCACTAGCTAAAATAACTTTAGTAATTAGAATGTATGCAAACACTACCCATTTTCTCTTCATAAAGCAGGACCACAACAAGACTGCAAACCCATCTTTGAACTAGAATTTTAATATTATAGACCAAAAATGATAGGACTGTGCTCTTCTACTCCTTTTTTTAAAGTGATTGTATGCCCATACCACATGATAAGCAAATTGTGTTAAGATGGAAGTAACAGATGAAACTCGATGTCCTTGTTAACTAAAATTTTAAACAAGGATGTCTAGATTCCTAGGTGTCACCTACTTTATATTACTTTGTCTAGCTATTTTGATGATACTTAGTGAATCACAAGGATCATAAAATGGTAGCTCACCACCAGTACGTGGTACAGCCTGAATTCTAATCCAATGCTGCCTGAATCCTTAGGAATATGAAGGGATTATTAATCACTGCTCAGTGCTCTTCCACTAAAAGTCCTCATTTTAGAGTTGAAGAGCCTAAGACAGAGGAAGCAATAAATTCTCCCAGACTTTGTGTATCACACTCCAGCTGTGCACTGATCCATGACAATCCTGAAAGACAGAAATTGATGTGTAATTTATATTTTGGAATCTTTATTTAAATTTATATTCTATTGTGTATCTTGAGATCATATTGTTATGCAGCTATGACTAATTAGGGAATTAATAACATTATAACCCTATATCAAGAAAGCATAACATTTTAAAGTCATGAAATATTTATTGCAGTATGCTACTAGACCTCATGACCCCTGTGAGAAACACACTCTCCTTCATGTATGCTCTCAACATTCCATTCTACAGTCTTCTAAAGCTCTTTAATCAATACCCAAAATTTGACTATCAGCTATGTAAAATGGTAACTGTAATATTTATTCCTCTCTTATACCTGTGAGTTCTCTACGGAGGTCAAGTGTGCGCATATGACTTTTTAGCAAAAACTCCTTTGAAATGATTTAAATGTAAAACTCAACATATCCTAAAGGTAACTTTTTCCACCACTGATGTCCATATCCCAAATCTACCTTGGAATTTGACTTCCCCTCACATTTCATCATTATGCTTCTAGAATATTCACCCAGGCCACTCCCAAGTTTTTATCCCAATAAAATTATTTTATTCCACAGCTTCAACATGTTTCAATATCCCAGTAATCTCTTGTGCTCTAATTTTGGCCTCTTCACATGAACTTATTCTCCACACCTTCAGAAAACACACACACACAGTCTGAGTAGGCTGCTTGTCTGTTTAAAGCTCTTTAAGGTAGCCCAGTATCTGAAGTATAAAGTTTAAGTTTTTTAATGTGATAAGAAGCTCTTCACGATCTGTCCTCCTTTCTTCTCTGGTCAGTTCTCCCTGACTATGTGCCCTAGTCCTTAGACACCAGTGTGTTCTTCGTACCTGAACTTATTTAGGTTACTTTAAGCTACTGTGCCTTTGTCACTGAAAAATCCTTATCCCACCTTCTCTACTTATTCATCCTCCTCATTTTAGACTTTTCTCCTCTGTGTAACATTTCTTGACCTGTCCTGCCTGCCTTTCAAAGTCATTACCTCCTCCTCTATGGTTTCACAACACTCTGCCGCATGCAGAGAGTATTTTATTTCAAATTTCATCTCTATGTATCCTACTATGGTGCATGGCTAGATGGCAAAGGTCGAGTGTGATATTCATCCTTTTATTCTTAATACATAACACAAGGCTAGTTACTTAGGAGTAACTCAAATATATTAGAGGAAAATAGGCATGAATACCTAAAAGTAATAATGAAAACTCTCCTATTTCTTCTTGGCAGCAAATCACATCCTGACTCCCAACCGCAGGTTCAGGGTCCTTCACCCCACAGCTCTGACCTGCTCCAGAGAACTGCTCCTGCTTCGACAGAATGTTCACTAAATGCATGCCGTGAACAAACCATGTAAAGGACAAACCTATAATGACTAAAATATACCTGGAAATTTTAATGACAAACATTACATATAATTATACACAATCATAGTCATATAAAGATTATATAATTACATGTAAAATAATAAATATATTATACACAGAATAATACATTCTATTATAAATTACAAATGTAGCTACATTATATACGTTGGAATATTGCAATTTTCCAATTGAAATAATAAACATTATACATTACATAAGAAGTAATATTTTGTATTTATAGAACACTTTTTAGTTATAATACCCTTCCATATAAATTAATGATTTTTAAAACTTTGTATTTGGCAAGACATATTACCCCATTTTGTAGAATATAAAACTTAGCTTTAAATTGCTGGGATAATGTTTTCAAGGTCATAAAGTAAGACACGGACTGGGATATAACACATATATTCTGTTCCCCAGTGCAGTTCTTTTTCTACCAAATCATATTCACAGTAAAACAAAACGGGAAAGTACACAAAGTATGAAATGGGGAAAGTAGCATAATTGTATTTTGCCACATTCTACTTATGAATGTGTATGAGAAAAGACAAAAATAGATTCATTCCGGCGGAGTGTTTAGCTACCGGAGAGTCCCAGTGCTGAAAACCTGAAGGAGATGACAGAGGTAATTATGTAGCTTATACAACAATCGTTTCATTTAAAATTCTTCCTGGTTAGCTCTACTGGGAGTTTTCCACTCAGCAACCTCTTGTGAGGGTTTACCCCCTGAGCTGTCAAAATTATGTCCTAATATGAGGAGACATTTTTTATCTTAAATTTTATCTAAAAATGAAGGCAGCCACCAAGTCCACCCCATCCCTGGCAGTCTGAGATGAGCACGCATCTCCTGACATCCTGGCAGAGCGAGGGGGCGGGGGATCTTTCCCGGCACACTGACAGCGGCTGAACTGCGGAAGGACACGGGGAGAGGCACAGCTAAATCTCTGACAGGTGTCTTTTGAGCAGACAGTGTTCTTCCTTTGAGTTTAACCTCAAGCAGAAGACACCTCCTTAAATAGAAAGACCTTTCTTTTACAATACCTATGTGCTAGAGGAAAACACCCACACTGACGGGCAGTTTCCTATTTTATGAAAGATCCTTAATGTTTGAATTTGCTGGTGATAGCCAGAACATTGGGATTTCTCATTAAAATAGTTTAAAATTTTCCTGGACAGCATAGAACTTGTGTGGAAGAGTAATGCAATTTTTAACATTAGCCTTGGTATTCTAGAAATGATACCAACTCAGTGATGGGAGAATCAGACCCACTCTCTTGGAATTTATCAATTCCAGTTCGTTTTATCCATGTGTTTGATTACTTCCTTTAACAAAATTATATCTATTCTGTGTGTGAATCATTAGGATGTGCACAAACATTTAGAAAAAAAATTAGTAAAGGGCTGAATATGTCAGAGAGAACTTTCTGGAAGAGGCAATGCTCCTGCTGATCATTAAAAATAAAAGACAGATAATTAGTCCAAGCAGAATAACCAGTATGTGATTAGAAGTAAGGGCAAGAGAGGACCTGACACACCCCCAGGTAACTGTAAGTTCAGCACCAACAGAGCTAAGTGGGAATCGGCAGGGGTGGAGGAAAGAGAAACCTATTCCAGACATTGTACAGAGGTGGCATTGATAGCACTCAGTGATTATGTGCTAGGAGTGAATCAGCGAAGGATGCCGTTTAGCTAGTTTTCTGACCTGGGTGATGGGCTGAGGAATGGTGCTATATCCTGTACGGAAAAAAACAAGGGCGGGGCAATGGGCAGGGGAGAGTAGAGAGGAAGAAGCCACATGCTTCTGGGAAAGGAGCTAAGTTCAACCTACCTGTGAAATAAGTAATGGGGATATCAGAAAATCAGTAAGATAGCTATGTCCAGACAGGTATGTGGACTGGGATTTTATCTTGGAAATTACTAGTATCGATGCCTCAAGTGGAAATTTTAGTTTTAAATCTTTTTATTTACGTTTTAGAAAAGCAGTTATTTATACATTTCTAATTTTAAAAGTCAAAGACTTACGAGGGTTTATATAAAACAGCAGTGTCCTGCCTCCTGGTTCCTCTCCCAGAAGCGAACTTCATTCTATAGCTCTTTTTCCCTTTTGCCTCCATATTTATTCTAAATGAGACGCTCTACAACCATTTCTTGGTTTTCCTCCCCAGTCTGAGGGAGTATATATTCACCTCCTATTATGGAAGCTAAGGACTCTCCTGCATTACATTTTCTCTGACCATCTTCTTAATAAAGACATGATTCTATTCTAAAAATAAGCAGTGTGCTTCCATAACTATGAAAACACTATAGGCATGCTATGTCCTATGCAACATGCTTATGCTTGTGTTTCCTTTGTGTACAATTCTCTTTTCTCCATGAAGTTAATCACCACTGATTTTTTTTATTTGCTTAGTCTTTTGTGTATGTATCACTGACTCATCCTCAGATACGTGACAGAAGAGTGAATATTCTCTCAGTCGTTTCAAACAGTCCAGATAAATCTATGAGTTTACTGTTTTTTGTGGACACCACCGTGGAAACCTGCTGCCCTTCTGTTTCAATCTGATACTGTCTGGCTATGGTATTGTCAAAATGGGGGCTTCGCTAAAGCATTGTCCTTGAGAATAACGCTTTTCTACTCCTGTACCTCTATTTCATAGAGCCCTGCTATGGACTGAATTGTGTTCCCCCCAAACTCATATCGTGAAGCCCTAACATCCAGTACCACAGAATGTGTGACTATATTTGGAGAGAAGATCTTTAAAGAGGTAATTACATTCAAACGAGGTTACAGTGTGCCCAAATTCAATCTGACAGATGGTGTCATCAGGAGAGATTATAGAGAGACAGACCAGGGGTCCACATGCATAGACAGACAACTATGTGGAGAGGTAGCAAGAGGCTGACCATCATTAAGCCAAGGAGAAAATCCTCAGAGGAAACCAGCTCTGTCTGTACCTCAGACTTTTCAGCCTCCAGAGCTGTGAGAAAATCAGTTTCTGTCGTTCAAGCCACCTAGTCTGTGGCATCTTGTGACAACAGCCCCAGTAAACTAATAAAATCACATGTATTGTTTTTGCTTCTTGCCTCCCCACTGCACTGTTTTTTTAGATATAATATATTCTCTAGGTGTTTTTTGAAAATGAGTGAGTAGAAGACAATTTGGGTGGTGAGGGGCACATTTCAGTATAACTGAAAATACCTATATTTAAACTTTAGATTTGTATGATAAGTTTTCGGGGTATAGAATTCTAGGTCGATTATGTCCTATCATCCTATTTATCCCCTTTCTTACTGTGATTGTTATATATGCTGTCTATTAGTAGTTACCTACATACAAAAATTCCATTTGAGGATAACTAAATAGGTAATTCCTGTTTTATCTCTCAGAGTTAAACACAGATTCCATCCACAAGTCATTGGCTACAGAAAACTACGTGACTACTACCTAATTTGTGGGATCAAATGGTACAATTCTATGTGCTCAGAGGAGAGCTAGAGACACTTGGTAAACAGCATTAACTAAAACTATAAAAAGAAACATCAAGAAACCAGTGCAAAAACTACAGTAAGAAGAATTTTGTGTTGAGTTTGAGGTGAATAAAAACTGATGAAAATTTTCTTTGGCTAAATAAATTTCCTATAAGCTGTTGATTGAAAAATATTCAAACAGGGATGACGAATTTCTACATTCTCTTCTTTATCCATTTTATTCATTATGAATCATATTGAATCAAAATCTGAACTTTCTGTAAGAAATACAATAGAACATTTTCAATATTAGGACAATGTATTTTGAATAAGGAAACAGACCTTAAAATGATTGCCTTCCCATATACTGCACAAAATCTAGACCAGAGGGAATCTATTTTATCCTAGTTTGGACTTGTGATAAAAGGATAGCCCCAAGATATAACATTAAGTACTTCTACATTGAATCTATCAGGCCATTGACTAGAAGACACCTGAAAATACAGAAACAGCAAAGAATTTGTTAAATATGTTCATTGATTTTAGAGAGGGTGTAGAGAGAGAGAAACTTCAATGCAAGAGAGAAACATCAATTTGTTGCCTCCGTTATATGTAGGGCTGGGAAATGAACCCACAACCTAGGGATGTGCCCCAATAATGAATCAAACCCCCAAATTTTGGTGTATGAGATGATGCGCCAACCAACTGAGCCACACTGGCCAGGGTACAAAGGATTTTTAAATATGTCATGAAGTGAGTGGTGGTATAGAGATTATTATTATAACATGTATATTTTTGGGATTTGTATACTAGCATCTTTTCTCACAGATCTAGAGAGGGTTACTCATATTCAATGATTCTCAAAGATTCCCATTTCTCCACATCCTCACCAGCACTTGTTTGTTGATTTAGTGATGGTAGCCCATTGTGGTTTTAATTTGCATTTCTCTAATGATTAGTGATGTTGAACATTTTTTCAGATGGCCGCATATTGGCCATCTATATGTCCTCTTTGGAGAAGTGTCTTTTCAGCTCCTATGCTCATTTTTAAATTGGATTGTTTGTCTTCCTGGTGTTGAGTTGTATAAGTTTGTATATATTTTGGTAATTAAACTCATATATGTATCATTGGTAAATATCTTCTCCCATATAGTGGATTCCCTTTTCATTTTGTTGATAGTTTCTTTATGCAGAAGCTTTTTAGTTTGATGTGGTCCCATTTGTTTATTTATTCCTTTGTTTCCCTTGCCCTGGGAGATATATTGGCAAAAATGTTGCTATGTGAAAGGTCTGAAATTTACTACTTATATTTTCTTCTAGGATTTCTATGGTTTTGTGACTTGAGTCTTTTATCCATTTTGAATTTATTCTTGTATATGGTGTAAGTTGGTGGTCTAGTTTTTTTTTTTTTTTTTTTTTGCACATCTCTAATTTTTCAACACCATTCATTGGATAGACTGTCTTTACCCCATTGTGTGCTCTTGCTGCCTTTGTCAAATATTAATTGATCATAAAGGCTTAGGTTTATTTCTGGGCTCTTTGTTCTGTTCCATTGATCTATGTGTCTGTTCTTATGCCAGTACCAGACTGTTTGATTACAGTGGCCTTGTAGTATAGTTTGATATCAGGTTTTGTAGTACCTCCAACTTTACCCCTAGTGCACTGTTGGTGGAAATGCAGACTGGTACAGGCACTGTGGAAAATGGTAGAGTTTTCCCCCAGAATTGAAAATGGGACTGCCTTTTAACTCAGCAGTAATAAATTCTAAGAATTTGGAAACCCCAATTTGAAAGAATATATGCAGCCCTATTTTCATAGCAGCATTGTTTACAATCACCAAGATCTGGAAACAGTCCAAGTTCCTATTAGTACATGAGTGGATAAAAAAGCTGTAGTACATCTATACAATTGAATATTACACAGCAGTAAAAAAAGAAGGAACTGTTATTGTTTGTGGATGACCTGGAGAGGATTATGCTAAGTGAAATAAGCAAGTCAGTGAAAGGAAAAATCACATGATCTCACTTATATGTGAAATCTAAGGAACAAAATAGACTGACAAACAGAATAGAAACAGAGGCATGGATGCATGGAACAGACTCCCAGCCATCAGAAGGGAAGGGGATA
>PVKM010023921.1:0-20868 GCA_004027735.1 Carollia perspicillata
GGGAAACTGTCAGTCCAGCCACTCAAGCTCCGGGGAGGGGGAGGGGGGAGGGGGGAGGGGGGAGGGGCTAAAGATCAATCACTGATGGCCGCCCGGGAGATTTGACCCACCGTGCCTATGTAAGGAAGTTTGCATAAAAGCCAGAGGACAGGGTTTGGAGGACTCCTGGGCTGGCAGGCGTGTGGGGTGCTGGGAGACAGGCAGCCCCAGAAGCGGGGTCTGAGACCCGCTTCGTGCTGGGGGCGTGGGAGCTCTGAGGCTTTCCGCAGGAGCGTCTCTCCCATCAGGCCTTTCCTGAGCCCTATCCGTTCACAGTCAACCTAGGAAGGAAATGTATTTGAGTTTGGGAGCGGCTCTGAAACCAACTTAACCTCAGGAGAGGTCTACTGCTGGTTGGTAAGAAGCACGGACGACAACCTGGACTTGCCGCTGGACTTGCAATCGGGGTCTGAGGTGCGGAGAGAAGAGAAGGGCTGAGCCCTCAGTCTGTGGGGTCTGATGGGGCCTCCAGGTAGACGATGTCAGAACTGAGGTGATTCTTGTGGTGTACAGTCATCCCACGCACACAGAAGTGCACACACACACCTCGGAATCGGTGCCAGAATCATCCCTGGGCACTCTCAGACACCACGACCTGGCCGTTCTCCAGACAGCATGACCTGTCACCCTACACACCATGACCTGGCCACTGTAGCCCGACCACACTACACATTTGTGAGTCCCCAGCCTTTACTTATGCCCCTCCCTCTGCCACGCTTGCCCTCCCCACTTCTCCATCAGGCACCTCCATCCTCATGCAGACGGACTCTGGTTATGTCTACCCAGCAGCCTCTCCTTTCCATAATAGTGCCTGGTCTTCCTTGGGCACAGTCTCTCCCTTCTCTTAGCTCATGTTGTTGCCATGGAACTAAGTCACTCCCAGCTTTCCAATAGGGCACACGACTCAGGCTCAGCCAATCAGAATATTTTCCCCCTATTTACAGTGTGGTTGGTTTAGGACAGGCACATGATTAAAACTGACCAATAAGACGCCTCTGTTGGATGATCACGGGGCCCATTGGGAAAACATCTGCTCTTTCCTTTGTGTTTCCTAAACCGGTAAGTTATGAACCTGGACGGTGGAGAGCCATTTCCCCCACTGAGTCTCAGCGAGCCTGGTGGAGAGTGACGCCGGTACAGAGGCAGGCAGGTCCCAGAGGTGGCGCCTTCCAATTGGGAAATCCGACTGAGCACTTCCTTCTGTCCAGGCCCAAAACAACATTCTTTTTTTTTTAAAGATTTTATTTATTTATCTTTAGAGGGGAAGGGAAAGAGAGAGGGAGAGAAATATCAATGTATGGTTGCCTCTTGTGCGTCCCCTACTGGGAACTGGCCTGCAACCCAGGCATGTGCCCTGACTGGGAATCGAACCTTGATCCTTTGGTTGGCAGGCCCGCGCTCAATCCACTGAGCTACACCAGCCAGGGCAAACAAACAACATTCTTGAATTAAAAAAAGTTTGAGCCAGTAAACCCATTTAAAAAAGAATACTCTGCCACTTGCAACCATAAGTTGCCTCACTGAAACGTTTTTTAATGGAGACAGAATTCATATATCAAAATTTTCCATTTTAATCATTTTAAAATGTGCACTTTAGTGGGTGTTAGTATATTCCAATGCTGTACACCCATCTCCATGATCTGTTTCCATTGTCACCCACCGCCGTCCTTTGCAGCAGGATGGTGTCTTGGACCTCCAACTCCTCCTCCCCACTCCCTGGCCACCACCAACGACACGGCGTCTTTCAGACCCAGCCGCAGTGGGCGTCGCTCTGGGAACCTTTCCCAACACACACAGCAAAATTGTTCTCCCTTTGGGGCACGCCCCTTTATCACCACTTATTGTAATGTTCAATTTTGGTTTTTGTTTTTAATAGCAGAATAATTTGAAAATACGTAGAGTCGCTACTCGTGTGTCTCTCCTCCTAGACCCGCTGCGGGTAAGGACTGTAATCTATTTCTTCTTGTGCCTCCCAGCCCAGCCCAGCACCTGGCCCACACAAAGTGTTCAGCGAAAAAAAATGAGACAGAACAAAAAGTGAACAAGGGCTCACCCTGCACATCCCAGCCCCGGCACGGCCGGGACACAGGCGCTGGGACCTTGCACCAGCGGGGTAGATGGATGTCCTCGGCCACCCCTTCCACACTGGGTGACAGCCTTGCCTTGTGTGTGTGTGAAGGGGGTGGGGGAGCAAGCTCTAGCTGAACCGATCACTTCCCACACTCTGACATTTAATTAAACCCAAAACTTAACCTGCAGTTGCTGCTGCGTCTGGGTACCCCCTAAAATTTCCCCAAGCTGCACCCGCTTCAGACGCTTAAAGGCAGCGCAGTGGGGAGGTGAAGCGCGCCAGCGATCGTGGGCACATCGACAGCTTCTCAGTTGTCCCATCTGTGCAGTGGGGCTAAACATAGTCAGTGCCTCACAGGGTCGTCTGAGGAGTGAGCGAGCGAAGGCGTGTGCGGGACTGAGACGATGCTGGCTCATTTAAGAAGTCTGTTAAAGCAGGATGCTTTCGGTGGGTTAACCCAGAAGCGTGAGATCACTAAGCCACCGCACACGCTATTTCCTCTGCTCGGAAAGAACTCTTCTCCTCCCTGACTCACTGCCTCACCGCGTCGCGTTTCTGCTTGGCGGCCACGTCCCCCAGGAAGACCCCTGGCTCCCAGGCCCTGGTTAGCACTTGCGCTCCCCATCAGCGTGGACAGGGACGGGCTGAGACACCGTGGGGCGCCCAGCGTTGGGCAGAGTGTGGGGGCTGAGTTAACGAACGGACGAATCGGAGCGTGCACTGAAGGACGGGCGAGACCTTTTGTTCTTGCCCCTGGCCTTCCAACCGGGACTGTTGCCCGGCCCTGGGTGCCAAGGCTCGGGCCCCATCCTCGCTGTGGCCCTGGGGAAGAGGCTGTGCCTCCGTGCATCCGTCCGTCCATGGGGGCAGAGGCTGACCCTCGGCCGCTCCGAGAACCTCTGTGCACACCTCTTCTCAGCTCTGCGTCCTGTGACATCACCTCGCCGGCCTGGAATCGGCCGTGGTGGAGGTATTCACACTGCAGGAAGCAGCCGACACCACACACCAGGATTTGGGTTTTTGTTTTTTTTGATTGTTGGCTTACCAGCACCCAGCTGGTTGTGTGATTTGCGGGCCACAGGAACGCTTTCCCACGGCCCGGCATTGTGCATGCAACGCTCTCTGCCCGGACCACTCCCGACTACCCTCACCCTCCAGCCCCGCCCCAGGCCCTCTCTAGCCACAGCTCCATGGAGGCCCCTGACCTTCTGTCGGAAAAGGCCAGGGCTTACTCTTCCCCCGCTCTCCCTGCACTGTGCCCAGCTCAGTGTGAAGGCTGCAGCTGACAGTAAATGCTTGTTGATTGACCGACGGACAGCTCTTGGTGAATATTTTTGTGAGTTTGAGCTTTCCCCTGTGTGAATGCGGGGAAACTACGACAGCCTGAACTTTCAGTAAAGAGGAGCCTCTCTGAGGAAGGGAGGGTTTGCAGAAACTCACCACAGCTGCCTGGAAGCCAAGTCATTGCAGCCCTTCCTCCCTGAGTGTGCAAGCTCTTGGGAGACCCAGGTGTGTCTGGGCCACAGCTCCCTAATGTGCAAGCTGGGGGAAGAGAAGGAGGGTGGAGGGTTTGGGAGAGGAGTTCGTGATGGAGCAGGAGGCTCTGGACGGACTGGGGGAGCTTGCACACATGTCTGCAAATACATGTGGTATTTGTCACTTGGGTCACAGGTCTGGTCTCCAGGGGGTTGGTGGGGGCTCAGGGATACTTGGACCACAGAGGGTGCTGAAAACACTGACCTTCATCCCCTGCACCCCGCCCACTCCTGCCAAGACCCAGGTTGTGTCCTGTGGCTGCTGCAGAGGAGGAGGTACATAGTCACAAGGGTGCATGTACCCGTGGGGGAGCTGGTCTCTCAGTGAGTCCTAGTGCACAGGGAGTCCACTCTGCATCTGGTGCAGGGTGTGCCCTCAATCCCAGGACACGTCCATCCGACTTGGCCACTGTGTGCGTGTCTGTGCGTGCACGTGCCCCTGCTAGATTACACACCCCGGGATGCTGGGAACTCTGTTTCTTCACTGTTATATGCCTGGCACATAGTAGATGCTCAATAAATAATTGTTCATAAGCAAGCGTGCTTGTGTGACAATGCGTGTGTACTTGCGCATGTGTGGACTTGGGTGGCTGGGGTGCTGCATGCTTCCTGCAGGCCCTTGAGCAGCGGTGTGCATGCCTGAGTGTGAACGTGCTTGGAGAATGTGTGCGAGTGAGTGGGCGAACCCTGGCTGCCTATGTGACCCCACACACTAGATCTCACACGATGAGGAAGCCTATGTCTGTGGGCTTGGGCTGTACGTGCACGGGGCTGTATGTGTGATTTTATGTGCACATGTGTGCACGAGCTATGTCCACGTATGCACACAGGACTTGCGTGGACATTTGGGAGGAAGGTTAAGGGACAGTGGTTAATAGCTCTGCTCTGGGGCCAAACTGTCCCCATTTGAATTCCAGTTTCGTTTCTTCCTGTCTGTACAGCCGTGGACGAGTTACTCAAAGTCCTCGTGCTTCAGTTTCTTCATCTGTGAGGTGGAAATAATAGTAGCACCTGCTTCCCATTCGGGGGACTAAATAAGATACTAGCAACTTGCACAGGTGTGTGCTCAGTTATGCCACGCGCGGCTGCTTTTATTTGTGCGTCACCTGTGCCTGTGCGTGCAAGCCTGTGTCCCCGGGCCCCCCTCCATGTCCCCCACCCCAGCTCCAGAGAGATAAAGACCCCGTCTGCTGGGCACCAAGGTTTGCATGTGGGTTACAGGACAGCGATCAGGCTTCTGGTCTAAGGAGACTGGAGGGCGGGTGGGGGTGGGGAAGGGCCTGTGGGAAACTGTCTGGGCTCTGAGCTGGGACGTGTGTGCCTGTGTGAGCCAGCCTTCCTCCCCACTCACCAAGGATTGCCTGACTCGTCCTCCCAGCCTGGAGAGACCAGTCGTTTGCAGGCCAGCTCACTGGGCTCTGGGGGGGAGGCAGAGATGAGACAGTGGGTGCGGAGCTCGCTCCAAGGAACAGGCCGTCCCAGAATGTGTCTGCAGTGAGTCCACTCAGGGGTATTTCTGAGTCTGCCCATCAGAGACCCATTAGGCCCGGTTCCTCCTCAAACGGCCATGAAATGAACACAGCCAGGTGCTCTGAGGGGTCAGGAAAGGGCTGTAATGCTCAGGAGGAAACAGCACACCTCAGAAGGCATCACGAAGACTCGCACCCGCCACGGTGATTTGGGAGGAGAAGGCCTCTCGTCACTCCCAGCCAGGCCCCGGGAGGACCTGGGGGACAGGAAGTGACCACTGAAGCTAAGTCAGAGTCTGTTATTAACTGATTCACCCGAATCACATTTCTTGAGTCCCTACCCTGTTCTAGACCCTGAGGGAGCAGGTCCCTGTCTCTGCAGAGCTGAGGGCGGCAGTGTGGTGTGGTCGTGACATGATGAGGGAAGTGTGGGCCCAGAGGGGGCACAACTCACCCCCATTTGGGGCATCAGAGAAAGCTCCCTGCAGGAGGTGACACCTCTGCTGGAGTTGGAGGGACCAGCACTGGCTTCCCAGGAGGTGGCAGGGGAAGGCGTGCCCTGGCTAGGTGGAGGGCTTGGCACGCACATGCGCGTGCAGGAAAGAGCCCAGCCTGGCCAGGGCTCGTGATGGGAGGTGGGCGAGGTGGGGGTGACTCTGGAGGGAGAAGCAGAGCCCAGGGAGCCACACCGATGCTGTGTCACGTTGGGTGGCCCTGGGCACAGGCAGAACGGGGTACCTGGCGAGGGGCTGGAGTAGGGAGGGCTGCTGTAGGAGGGGCTGTGACCACAGGCTCCGACGAAGTTATGGAGGAGGCAGGGGACGGAAAGTGTCCCTGGTGGAGGGAGCATCCGGTGGAAGGCCCTGAGAGGGGACGGGCGTGGCAGAGGAGCAGCAGGGAGCTCCGAGGCCTGGAGCAGAGAGAGCCAGGGGACGAGAAGGAGCTGGCTTCGGAGCTGGGGAGCCGCACGGAGGGCCTGCCGGCCACAGTCAGGACTTCGGGTTCATTCTACGAGTGACCGGAAGGCTTTGGACGGCTCACAACCTGGAAGTGCTGTGACCGGATTTTATGCTAGAATGTGTCCTCTGCAGTGAGCACGGTGGTGCTTCGGAGGCACAGACGTAGCAGTGGGGGACCAGGCCGCAGCTGCGGAGACCGTACACACGCAGGTGCTGGCGGCCGTGGGTGGTGGGCGCGTTGTGAGGCTGAACCAGCAGGACTTCCCGATGGGTGGGCGTAGGGTGGTGAGAGGAAGCGAAGAGGCGGAGATGACCCTGTGTGTGGCCCCGCCAGGGACCCAGCCCCACACGCAATCCAATCCCCCTCTCTGGCCTGGTCTGGGGAGCAGGGGGAGTGACGGCCACTGAGGAGCGCAGCCACAACCTCTCCCGTGTGTCGAGTCTGGGCAGCAAAAGGCACGGCGCTCTCACGCTCTTCCTCATCCCGTTGGTGTGCGTCTTTCAGCTCCGCGTGGCCCATGGGGGTGTAGTGGCTTGAGAGAGGCAGGGCTCTGCCCAGGGCCACGCCACTCTGAAGGTCGGGGTTCTCACTGAGATGCCATTGGAAGGAGTGTGGGCCTGGTGCCCCTCCCACCACAATACCAACTCAGCGTTTCCCTGCAGTGGGCACTGTCGACCTTCGCATCTGGGCAGAGGCTCTGCTGGCATCCAGTGGGTAGAGGCCCAGGGTGCTACTCCATAGTCAACATTCTACGATGCGCAGGGCAGCCCCACAGCAAAGAGTGATCCAGCCCAAACGTCGACAGCACTGAGGTTGAGAAACCCGGTGCCCCCGACTTCCAGGGCCTTCTCAGACACCCCCCGTGGGGTTGGGGCCCCACTCCGAAAGGGAAGGGAGCCTGTGCCAAGGTGGCAGTGGGCAGCAGGCAGCTGTGGTGACAGTCTTCCTCATGACAGAGGCTGGTTCCTGGAAAACTGAACTTGACCCCCTTGTGGCTTTTCTTCTCCTTTTCAAACAGCCCAGGCGTCTAGGCCATGCTCCTCATCTGAAGAGGGTCTCTGAGGGCCCGAGGGGGCCCCCGCCTGCTGCCCTGCCACCACCACCCCGGAATGGGGTCCTGGCCTGCACCTCAGCAGGGGCGCCCCCCCAGCCCCCGGACCTGGGCACCACGCCCCTGCTCTCAGGGCCTCCTGCACACGGCACTCACTTCCCGAACAGGCAGCGCAGTCACGCTCGCTGGTGCCCCTGGATTCCCGACAGCCCAGCCGGGCTGGGGCTCTGATGCTCCTCCGCAGGGGCACTTCCTTCCTCTTTCAGTCAGTGTTTGTCTCGATCATTGCTCTTCTTCTACTTTCTTCTGTGTTTATCTTGCTACTCTTTTTCTAACTTCTTTTTTTTTTAATTTAGATTTCTCTGGACCATATTTTTTTATTGTTTGTGCTATTACAGTTGTCCCAATTTGTTCCCTTTGCCCCCCTCCCCCCAGCCCTCCCCCCCCTCCCACAGTCCACCCCCACACCGTTGTCCGTGTCCGTGGGTCATGCACACATGTTCTTTGTTTAGTCCCTTCTCCTTCTTTCCACCCTCCCCCCGCCCCTCTCTTACAGCTGTCAGCCTGTTCCATGTTGCTGTGTCTCTGACTGTTTTGCTCATTAGTTTGTTTTGTTCATTAGGTCTCAGTTATAAGTGAGATCATATTGTATTTTTGTCTTTCACTGACTGGCTTATTTCACTTAACATAATAGTCTCCAATTCCATCCATGCTATTGCAAAGGGTAAGAGTTCTTTCTTTTTTATCGCTGTGTAGTATTCCACTGTGTGAATGCACCACCGTGTTTTTATCCACTCATCTACTGACAGGCACTTAGGCTGTTTCCAGCGCTTGGCTACTGTGAATAACACTGCAATGAACATGGGGGTGCATATATTCTTTTGAATTGCTGTTTTGGGATTCTTTGGATATATTCCCAGAAGTAGAATCACAGGGTGAAAAGGCAGGTCCATTTTTGATTTTGTGAGGAAACGACGTCAAACTCTTTTCAGAGTGGCTGCCCCAGTCTGCATTCCCACCAACCGTGCACCAGGGTTCCCTTTTCTCCACAGCCTCGCCGGCACTTACTGCTTGTTGATTCATTAATAACACTTTGATGGGTGTAGGGTGGTAGCTCATTGTGGATTTTGTGTGCATCTCTCTGGTGGCTAATGATGCTGAGCAGCCCTTCATTTGTCTGTGGGTGATCTGTGTATCCTCCTTGGAGAAGTGTCTGTTCGGGTCCTTTGCCCATTTTTTCATTCGATTGTCTTCCTGGTGTTGAATTATTTGAGTTCTTATATGTTTTGGAGATCAAACCCTTGTCCGATGTGTCACTGGCAAATATATTCTCCCATATAGTGGGTTCCCTTTTCATTTTGATGATGGTTTCTTTAGCCGTCCAGAAGCTTTTCAGTTTTATGTAGTCCCAATTATTTATTTTTTCCTGTTGTTCCCCTTGCCCTTGGAGATAATATTGGCAAAAATATCGCTACACGAGGTATCTGACATTTTACTGCCTATGTTCTCCTCTAGGATTTTTGTGATATTGTGACTTATATTTAACTCTTTTATTCATTTTGAGTTTATTCTAGCGTGTGGTGTAAGTTGGTGGTCTAATTCCATGTTTTTGCAAGTACTAGCCCAGTCTGCCCAGCACCGTGTGCTGAAGGGGCTGTCTTTACTCCATGCGTGTTTCTCTCTTTTTAACATAACGAACCCTTCCTCACCCTCCAAGTCCAGTTCACACGACCCCTCCTCTGGGAAGCCTTCCCTGGCCACTCAGTCCGCACCCCTCCAGGCACGTAACCAGCAGTGGCCTCCTTTCTGCGCCCGCAGGACGTTGCGCAGGCCATTATTGTTGCGCTGTTAGGCACACAGTAACGCCTCTGTCGAGGCCCTTTCAGTTTTAGGTGAAAGAACACCGATCCAAACCAGCCAAGCACACAAGGGAACTGTTGTCTAATTTCACTAAAATGTCTGGCTTGCAGGCACAGCTGGAACAAGGCGTCCTGGTTCCTGACGATTCAGTTCATCTCGTGGGTCTTTTCCTGAATGTTGACTCCATTCTGAGGCAAGTTTCCCATTGTGGCCACAGCGTCTCTACGGCGGCTGCAGAGAGCACAGGCTCTCCGCTCCGGGTCTGGAGTCTTTGCCCCCGTTGTTCCATCAAAAGTTCCACAGGGTCTCATTGCTTCTGACTGGGTCACACACTCTGCCTGGAGCAATGAACGCGACCTGGGATATAGTGGATTGGCTTCGGACAGGGTCAAGGGCTCCCCTGGGACAGAGACTGAGAGGACAAAAGGGGTGACCTCCCAGAGAGAATCAGGATGCAATTACCAGAGAAGAGCAAATCAGTGCTGAAAAGCCGGTCCACCCAAGAGTCACTCTTATACTTGCCACTTGCCACCATCCCAAGTGTTTCACTTTCTCTCCTGTGTCCCCTTCCCTAAAGGCCTTGAGCCCTTCAACAATGAAGAGAAGTTCTGTTCTGTTAACTGACAAAAAATGGAGGCCACAGAGAGGGAGGGGACGGGCCACTCCTCTCTGAGACTTCTCGGCCAACCCTCTGGACCTGGGAGGCGGGCATCCCGAGGCCGGGCCGGGCTGCACTCCCTGCGCTGGGTCCCACAGAGGAAGCCGGCAGAGGTGCCTGATCAGCACGTCTCTGTCTCAGTCTGCTGGGGCTGCTGTCACAAAATACCGCCATCTGGGTGGCTTGAGTAATAGACATTCATTCCTCACAGCCCTGGTGGCTAGGAGGTCCAAGATCAAGGTGGGCCTCCTTGGGAGGACCTGCGTGTTTGCTTGCAGACGGCCGCTTTCTCGGCGCACATTCACCCGGCCTTTCCTTGGTGCGTGTGGAGGGAGCGCGCGAGCTCCCTGGCGTCCCTTCCAAGGACCCTGATCCAGTCCTCAGTCACTGTCTAGGGCCCGGCTCCATACACAGACACACTGGGGATCAGGGCTTCGCTATATGGCGTAGGGGGCACACGAGCATTCCGTCTGTAACACTCTCCTTCCCACCTCTTTCCAAAAATCAGACACAGGCACTCAGCACAGAAGGAGGCTTCATGGCCCTGTGGTCCAACCGCACACTCACTCAATCTAATCATTCACCCACATCAACAGGTGGCCAGCCTTGGTTTGCATACCACCAGGGACAGGAAGCGCACGCTTCTCCCCGGCGTGGCAGCTCTGAGGCACCGCTCTGCGCCTGAAGGCTGGCTCTCACGCCCCCAACTCCGAATCTTCCCTCCTTCAAGCCGAGTACTTCCGCCCTCTTGTGGCTTCAGGCTCTTCACGCCTCTCCCCCACCCCTTCTCGGTGGCCTCTGCTGAATGCACTCATAGGCCAAAGCTCTTTGAAATAAGACCCCGGACTGGCCCTAAACCGCAGGTGTGGCCACGGTGGCGGGGACACACCCCTCGATCCGGGCACCGCACCTCCGTCAGCATGGTCTCGGGGACGAAGGGCTCTTGAGGTTGTACCACACTTTGACTTTGGAAAAAGTCCCCAAGCACACGTGGCTTCAGTGGCTCTAAACCTCAAACGTGTGACATCAACTATTTGACCTGAAGTAAAGGACATTGCATTCTTCCAAGGTCAATGTCTTTGGAAAGACCCTGCTCACACTGCTACAGGTTTTGAATGTCTTTCCCCTCCCTACTGTGCCCTCTCCCCGCACGCTGAGGGTTTGGTTTGTGACCTTCCTTTATAAAAATTTCCCGATCTGGAAATAGCTTTATTGTTTTCCCTAGATTCTAGAAGTAGTATGTTATTTAAAAATTAGTACTGAAAAGTACCAAAATAATTTTTTTAAAGTTTCCATCATCCAAAAATAGCCCTAGACTAGGCTGCCCATGTTTAAACCCTAAAATGGGGATATTAAAAGATTAAAAGGTGGTTGTGATGGTTAAGCACAGCATCTGCTAGATGGTTTTTTAAAAATGTAAACAATTTTGTTGTTTTTGTTATTAATAACTGTATCAGTCAGGGCCCTGTTCCTCTGAAGAGCCGTGACTCATACAGGCAAGTGCGTCTTCCCTGCTCAGGCCGTCATAATGAAATGCCAAGGCTGGGGGCTTAAACCACAGAAACGATTTTTCTCACAGTTCTGGAGGCTGGAAGTCCGAGACCAAGGTAGCAACACGGTCGTTTTCTGGGGAGGGCTGTCCGCCAGGCCTGCAGACAGGCAGGCGCCTTCTTGCTTCGTCCTCGAGTGGCGGGGAGATGGGAGAGAGGGGAAGGTCTCGTCCTCTTCTTAGAAGGCAAAATCTTATCAGATTAGGGTCCCGCCCTTATGATATTATTTAACCTTTATTACCTCCTCAACACCCTATCTCCAGATACACTCACATTGAGGGCTGGAGATGCGACATAGAATTTGGGTAGGGGGACAATGCAGTCCACGGCAATAATGTTAGGACACGTGGTGGCTCTTGTCTTTGTGCATCTCGACCCCATATCCTCGCCCCCTTCTTTTCTGTGATAGCCACGGGGATGAACCGGCCATCACCCACTCAGGGGCTCTCATCCCCCTGGCCACGGTGGCTGGCCCAGGGACTGATGGGCTGCTCAGGCTGAGCCATCTTTGACCTCAGACGCAGGGCACAGACTGGCTATGGTTCGCTTCCACCTGTGCGAATAATTCCCAGGACTTTTCCAGCAGGAGCCCGTGGGATCCACTCCTTCGCACTCTGACTGCAGAGCTGGAAGTCGGGAGCTCAGGTTTTGCAGGTGCCACACAGAGAAAGCCCGAGAGCAGCAGGAGGGGGTGCGGCAGGTGCACAGGCAGAGGTGTACCGGGAGCTCTTCTTAGCATTCTGAGCTCTGATGGGTTCCCAAACAGCTCCATCTTTTCCGGGCTTCCACTACCTGACACGATAAATTCTCATTTTCGCTGAGCTTGCTCGATTTGGTTTTCTCCAATGGAACCTGAAATGATAATGGGTCTTGAGTAATAAAGTTTGTTTACTTCATTTCAGGGGCTATAACAGAGATTGTCTATCCTGTATCAGTTTTATAGGCCCTGACAGCCACGCATCCATCAGTCAGGGTTCTATCTACATCTACATCCGCCTGCACGTCTACACCCACGTCCGTGTCTGAATCTGTACCTGCGTCAGCTCAGCTGCCTGCCACAGACACCGGGGCCGACGGTGGCTTCAACAACGGAGGCTGCTCTCCCACGTCATAATGTGGAGGGAGGTGTCTGGGACTGAACGGTGCCCCGCAACATCACCCAGGGACCCAGGCTCCTCCTACCTCAGGCTCCGCCCTTCCCACCACGTTGCCCTGGCCTGCTTTGTCCAGACGGCTAGGCCACCGCCAGGCCCTCGTTCTAGGCGGGGGTGGGGGGCTGGGGTGGGGGGGTGGAGAATGGGAGGAGCGTGGGTGGGAAGTTGTGGCAACCTAAGGGGGTAGGACGTGGAGCTGTGCAGGGCAGAATTTCTGTGCGCTGCTGAAACTCAGGTGGTATCAGCTCACACTAGAGTATTATAAATTCCGTGTGATTGTAGTCCTTATGAAAAGAACTAAAAATACACCAAAAAAGAAAAGAGGAGAGAATCAAAGTGGTACATTAGGGAAAGTCAACCAAATGCAAAGGGAGGCAGTCACGGAGGAAATAAATAACAAAAAAAATGTGATGTGTATAAAACAAACAGCAAAATGGCAGAAAGGTCCATGATCAGTAATCCCTTCAAATGTAAATGGATTAAACTCTGGTTGAAACGCAGGCGTCGACAGAACAAATAAAATACATAATCTGACTATCTGCTGTCTAGAAGAGAGTTACTTTAGATCCAAAGACACAAATGGGTTTATAGTAAAAAAATGGGAAAAGCTGTCCCATGCAAATAGTAACCAGAAGAGAGCTAGAGCAGCTATAACAACATCAGTAACACAGGCTTAATGTCAAAAATTGTTATAAGAGACCATGAGGGACATTATATGTGGCTAAAATTGTCAGTCCATCAAGAAAACGTAATAATTATAAACATACGCATTAAACAGTAAAGCCCCACATAAATGAAGCAAATATTGACATAATTAAATGGGGAAATAGACAGTTTTATGATGCTATTTGAGGACTTCAATATTCTACTCTCAGGAATAGACAGACCACCCAGAGAAGGGACTGATGAGGAAGCGGAGAGCTCGGATGCAGGCGACCCCGGCCGAGCAGACGCACGGCGCGCACACGCAGCAGCAGCGGGGCCTCCGTGTGTGCGTATTATTGTTTATTTTTATTGTTCAATTACAGCTGACATTCAATATTATACAGGGTGGGGGAAAGTATGTTTACAGTTCTTCATATGGATCATGATACGATACATTATAACACAAGAACGAACTCTGTTTTGTGTACTCACAACTGTAAAGCCACTGCTGCCCCGCCCCGTGTTAGTTTCAGGTGTACGGCATACTGATGAAACATGTGCATGCCTTGGGAAGTGATCAGTCTTTAAGTCTAGTGAGTCTCAATACATTTTAAAAGATTGAAATCATGCTAATTATCTTCTCTGACCACAATGAATGAAGCTTAATATCAATTAACAGAAGGCAAACTGGGAAATTCACAAGCCTGGAGAAATTAAATAACAAATTCTTACACAACCAATGAATAACAGAGGAAATAACAAGGGAAATTAGAAAATGCGTAGGGAAGAATGAAAATGAAAACACAACATACCAAAATGTATGTGATACAGTGAAAGCAGAGTTTAGAGAGAAGTTTATAGCTGTGAACTGTACAGCTTAAGGAAGTAGAAAAAGAACAAGTTACCCCCAAAGCTAGCAGAAGAAAGGGAATCATAAAGAGTAGGGCGGAGACAGATGAAATAAAGAATTGAAAACCAGTAAAGAGGATGGAAAAACCCCAAGAGTTCTTTGTGAGGAAAAAAAAATCAACAAAATTGACAAACAATGAGCTGGACTAATGAAAAAGAGATAAAAAAGCAAATTATTAAAATCAGAAATGAAAATGAGGACATGACTACCATTCTTCAGATGAGATCGGGCGTGTTCAGGGTGGTGTGGCCGTGGACAGACGCTACTGCTATTCTTACATCAATTAAAAGGATTATGACAGAATGCCATATCTAACTGTATGCCAACAAATTAGATAACCTAGGTGAAATGGACAAATTAGTAGAAAGACACAGATCACCAAAATTGACTCAAGAACAGGAAATCGTAATAGACATATTGTGAGAAGTAAAGAGTTGACTCAGTAATCAAAGACCTAACACAGAAAATCCCAGTGTCAGACGGCTTCACCGGTAAATTCTACCAAATGCTTAAAGGAGAATTAATACCAATCCTTCTCAATCTTTTTTGCAAAATGAAAAAGAACACTTCCTAATTCATTCTATGCTACCAAAGCCAGACAGAGACACCACGATAAAAGAAAACTGTGGACTCATATCCTTTATGAATACAGATGCAAAAATCCTCCACAAAATACCAACCGAATCCCACCACTTATTAAAAGGATTATACAGCATGACCAAGAAGGATTTGTCCCTGGAATGCAAAGATGGTTCAACGCAGTGGTTCAGGAACACAGCAGAATGAAGCAGACAGACCACATTAATAAAATGGGGACAAGTGGGGTACAACATAATACAATGGAGAGAAAATCCACATGATCATCTGAAATGATGCAGAGAGAGCGTTTGACGCAATTCAACACTCTTATGACAAGAACTCTCAGCAAACTAGGAACAGAAGAAAAATGGCTCAGCCTGACAAAAGCCGTCTGTGAGAACCCACGGCTAACATCACCCTCAGCTGGTGGAAGACTGACAGCTTCCCCCGAGACCAGGAACGAGGGGCCCACTTTCACCACCGGTGTTCACTGTTGTGCCGAAAATGTAAGCCTGAGCAACTCGCAAACGACAGAAATGAAAGGGTTTTTAAAAAGTAAAACTACTTCTATTCACAGATGACATGCTATCATACCTAGAAAATCATTAACAATCAACAAAGAAGTTATTAGAAATAATAAACAAGCTAAGCAAAATGACTGGGTGCAAGATTAACACACGAAAATTGTGTTTTTGTACACTAACAATGAACAATCTCAAAAGGAAATTAAGCAGATATTTCATATGCAATAGCATCAAAATAAGATACTTAGAAACACCTTTGACAAAGGAGGTGAGACTTAACGCGATGGGAACCACAAAACACTGCTGAAAGAAATTAGAGAAGATCTAAATAAATTTAAGAAATCCTATATTCATGTAGCAAAACACTTAAAATGGCAATATTCCTCAAAGTGATCTACAAATTCAATGCAATTCCTACTACAATCCCAATAGCCTTTTTTTTTTCAAAATGGAAAATTTGATCCTAAAATTAATGTGGAATTGCAAAAATAGACAAAGCAAAAAAAAAAAAAAAATTAAACAAACAAAAAAACCCCCAAAGTTAGAGGACTCAAACTCCCAATTTCAAAACCGACTACAAGTATGGGGGCACTAATCCCATTTGTGAGGGCTGCACTCCATGAATCACCCGAGAGAGACCTCGTCTTCTAATAACATCACATTGGGGGTCAGTCTACAGCACAGCTCAATCTAAAAACTGGCAAAGGGTGTGAAGAAACATTTCTCCCAAGAAGGTACGCTAATGGACTACCAAGCACAAAAAGATCAGTAAGCATTAGGAAAATACAAAAAGGAAAAAACAAACAAACAAAATGCCCCAACTACAATGAGACACCACCTCACACCCACCAGAACAGCTCTAGGAGAAAAGAAAATAGCGAGTGTGGGGAAGGACGCGGAGCGAGGGGAACCCGCGCAGATTGCCGGTGGGAACGAGAGAAGGCGCAGCTGCCGTGGAAAGCGTGTCTGCTCCTCAGTAAGTCACACACAGAACCACCGTGTGACGCAGCCGTCCCCTCCTGGGAACGCACCCACGAGATCTGAAAACGCGCGTCCGCCCAAACCGGCATGGCAGGGTGCACAGGGGTGCCGCTCACGACAAAGACGACGGGAACACAGCGTAACGTCCGCGGCTGAACCGGCGAGGCAAACGCGGTGTAGCCATGCGGTGGATGCTGCTCATCATGGAAGATGCAGGAGGCGCGCGCGCTGCTTGGCCAGCACGCTTGCTAACACTGCAATGATGCAGAGAAGATTAGCGTGGCCCTGCGCAGGGAGGACGCGCACATTTGTGGAGCGTTCCACATTAAGAAAACACACGAAAGAAGTACGTGCCACAGCATGGATGAACCTCACACACATACTAAGTAAAACAAAAACAAAACCAAAAAAACCCAGACACAATAGACCACGCGTAAGATGATTTGATTTATATGAAAAGCCAGAAAAGAAAAATGAAACTCAGGTCAGAGAGGTGATTAGTGGGGCTGGGAGGGGGAACGAGGCTGACTGCAAACAGGCCGGTGGGGGAGGGGCGAGTTTTTTTGTCAGGGGTTGGAAAAGGCAAAGGAGGGTTTAATCTTAAAACTTAAAAGAGGTTTTAGAGACAAAGAGTAATGGTGTGCGCATTCATGATGTCTTACTTTCCCTGGAAAAAATGTTGCGTCATGATTTTTGTGACTTTATTTCTTCCAACTAAGCAGCACACTGAAGGAAACCAAGAGGGAGCAACCGGAGGCCAGGCCACCACCAGCCAGCTCGGGTTTGCCCTGGAGACAGGCCTCCGAAGCTGCTGTGTGCTGTGAAGACACTCCAAGTGGCCTCCAGGAGGCGGCCACGTGTGCTGACACCCCTGTGCACGAGCAGTCTGGCTGGCTACCTGTCGGGACAGGTGTTGCCGGGAGCTCCCCATCGATCGGCAAACACTGCCTCCCGGAGCTGAGGGGCAAAGGGTTTGAAATACGCCTTTGCTCTTAGGGCCATTTCATTTCTGCCCCATCTGGGGCTGTGGATAATTTTGGGGGCCTGGGAATAAAGCTGTCCACTACTGGTGAAGTGACAGACGGACTGAAATGGGAGAGAGGGCTGGGCTCCAGGAAAAAACGGGGACGGGTGGACGTGTCCAAGAAAACAGAAACCCCTCCACCTCAGCAGTGGGGTGAGCTCTGTAAAGCCCTCTGCATCGACTAGGAGGGCCTTTTTGGGAATGTTCCACAATTCTACCGTGGTGGGGACGGCACAAGTCAGTCACTTCTGAAAATCTCTGAACTGTCTCCAAGTCATTGAGATTTTATGCTATGTAAATTATACCTCAATAAAACTGTTAAAATAAAAATAAAAAAGAGGAAATGGGTTGAAGGAGGGGTGTCTAAATGATTCCCCCTCCCCCAGACCTCTAGGCTGAAATGCACATTTAACTACTTCCTCCCCAGGGACTGGCTCTAAATACTAGAGGTTTGGGGAGGGTGTTGAGAGATCGATCACGTCTTCCTTCTGAGACCCTGGGGATCATGAGACTTACACAGGCCCAAAGGGACCCTTCAAAGGACCCTTCCCTCAACACGGATCTGTGTCTGAGGGGACCCACGTTCACCCCACTAGATGTGGCAGCTGTTAAATGTCCCCTTTCAAAAGCATCTACTTTTTAAATGCGAGAGAGTGCACCCCACCCACTCACTAAATTCTGACCTGAGCACTCTTGAACACGTAGATTGGATCGAGGCCCTCCTCTCCAGAACCAAATCTACCTTCTGTGCGTTGTCCTGCAAGGCCCCGTGTGGCGTGCAGGACGTGTGACTTCCGTGGCCCTGGCCCCTGGCATTCCTGTGCCGGCGCACTCTGGCCTGCCACTGCGTTCGCAGGTGCCTGGAGCGACCGCATTGCCCTGAGCTCAGGGCCTCTGCCCTTGCGGTTCCTTCCGCCTGAGGCGTCTCCCCTGTGGCTGGGTCCTTCTCGCCACCCAGCGTGCCCCGGAATGTCTCTGCCTTGACCTCTCGTTGGCTTTCTGGGACACTTAGTTTAGTTTCTATGATGACTTGTTTGGTCTGTCCATTACGCCTTTGTTATTTTCTGCTTCCCACTAGGCTACGGGATCTAAGAGGCTGTCGCTTATACGCATGTGGGGCATCCTCGGCACACCCTCAAGGGCCTGCCTGGTGTGGGCAGAAGGCGAGAAGGAGAGAGAAGAGGTGGTTGGGCAGGTGGGTGGGCAGGAGGGTAGATGAGTGGGTAGGTAGAGAGAAGGGAAGGGATGAAGACGGGCAGCAGTGGGAGGCAGGGAGGCGGGGGGAAGGAGGAGTGATCGAACATCCTTGGGCTGACGTGTGTCCAGAAGCAGAGCGGTGAGCGATCAAGAACACGGGCTCGGAAACCCCGATGGCTGACTTCAATGCCTGTTCTGCCACTCACCAGCTGAGCGACCTTGGACAAGGCCCTTCACTCCTCTGAGCCTCAGTTTCCTTATCTGTAAAATAGAAATGGTGATGATAATGGCAATAATAACTATTTTCTTGAGTTATTATCAGTGAGATGATGTGCCCTTGAAGTCCTTGGCACGGAGTAAGCTTTCAGCAAATGTTAGCTTTACTTTACTATTCCTTCTCTGGATCTTTCCATCACCACAAATATCTGATACACGGTATCAGAAAACTCACTCTAAGGTCAAGAGAAAGGGAAAAAAAGCTGTCTTTTTCCCAAGATTTGCTCTCCGTGAATATGTGAGGTTTCGGTAGCAGAGGAGAGAGCTTCTACAGGGTAAACATCCCTTCAAATCAGTCACAGGGGAATTTGTACCAAGTTCCTCAAAAACATGTAGAGGAGGAAAACAATGGAAGAAATAAATAACAAGATGCTTTCTCTTTTTCTTCGGAGCGGTCATGTGGGTTAGCTGCAAAGTGTTTCCCCAAAATGAGTCAGTAGGGAAAGAGATGGCATACAAGTTTGAGCCGACCTGCGTCATCGAAATAGCACAAAATAGCCCCTGTCCACCCTGGGGACCTTTCGTCCCTGCTCGAGCCCATTTCCACAGGCTGCTGCAGGCTGAGGAATCAGGTACAGCGAAGTCCAGACCCTAGCTGCGACCCTTCTTAGTTTGTGTGACGTTTCAGCCACTGAGCCTTGCCTTCTCCACCCACAAAATGGGTGCAATCTCATCTGCCTCACAGGGTTTGTGGGATAAAATGAGGTCCCCTAGGCGCCTACAAAAGGTAAAAGGGTCACGATGGCAACAGCAGCAGCCATTCCCTGCCCCTCTTCAGGCTGCTGGGTGTGAGTGTGCTACACTTTGCTCCCTGGCTTCTTTAGGGTCTGCCAGAGACCGTCAACCTTCCCATAGGCCCCTGGCTTGTCAGCAAGATGAAAACTCTCTTTAGAATCCTTTTCTCTATTTTCCTCTTCAGTTCCCCTGTGTTAATAATGGCTGCCCCCCACCCCACCCCGCCACTCCACCCCCAGCCCCTGTGGCTAGGTGTTCCCATTCAACAGATGGGCAAAGAGAAGCACTCGGAGAGGTGCTGTGACATGCCCCAGGGATGGTTTCTCAAGGGCGTGGAGACAGGGTCCTGCTCCCTGCAGCACGGCAGCAGGGGGCTGCGTTCACGGGAAACACAGCCGAGGAGTCTGGGAGGGGGTCCCGAACTCAGGCCTCTACTGGGCCAGGCAGGCAGCGTGCCTACGTGAGGCAGACAAGGCTGCAAACTCGGGAAGAGGGGCTGCGGTGGGTTCACTGCCACCGCCTCTCCATGGGGCCTGGGCCCTTAGTCTCTCTGAGGGGAGAGGTGGACTCTCAGGACCAGCAGGTGCCCGGTCCAGTTATGGCAGCACTGCACCATCATTCTGAGCCTCAGTTTCCACATCTGTGAGAAGCGGTGGTTCAAGGCTGCTCTGCCTGCCTCATGGGTCATGACCTTGAGGCAGATGTCAGTCACTCTGCTAACCTCAGGCTGCCCTGCCTACCTTAAAGGTCATGACCTTGAGGCAGATGTCACCCTGGTTGCCTGGAATGTATTCCTAGCAGGTGACCTTTGGGCAGCAGTGTGCCCTGTCTGGGGGCTGGGCTCCCTCCCACTATTTTCTCGGTCTCTCTGGGGAGGAGCCAGCTGCTCTGTGGGCGGGGCCGGCGGGGAGCTCTCACCACATCCTTCTCTTCCTCCTCCTTCCTCTCCACCTTCACACACTCGGGGCCGGGGTGGCAGCCACTGCCTCTGAGAGACCACTGGTGCCTCTGCTGAGCGACTGATGGGCTCGGGTTCGGACGTCTGCCTGCTTCTCCCTGAGTGTGACTGACAGCCTGCCTGTGTGTTGGTCTCTCTGTGTGTTTGTCTGGCTGGCCTCCTGCCTGTTCGCTTGACTTCTCCTGTCTGCCTGCCTGCCTGAGCAGCCCTTGCCTGCTGTCTCTCCATCCTGGTACAGCCGACCGAGCAGTCCCTGACTCACAATGACTATCTTCTGTCCACGTGCGACCTCTTTGGGGCGTGACTGACCATTGTGTGGCTTGCCTGCCCAGAGCCCAGCTTCCGTCTGTGCAGGTGACAGGCCACTCACCCGTCTGGCAGGCTGTGGACTCCCATCGCAGACCCCTGCCTGTCCTCTCAGATCCTTATCCCCCACCCTACGCTGAGCTGCCGCTCCTGGGACCCCACCGGATTGCCCCGGACACCCGGAATGGATTTCTGAGGGAGAAGCTGGACTAGCAGGTAACTGGGCTCTAGCCGCCTTTTCCACCCAGGAGGGCCCAGGCCTTGCCTGAGGGGGAAGGCGCAGAAGGTCCTGCGCCCTCATCACGGCTGGAGACAGCGAGTGAAGCCAGCAGGGCTGGGTCGGGGCCTCTCGCTCAGCCTGGCTCAGGGAGACCGGAGGGCCTTTG
>PVKM010023922.1:0-20864 GCA_004027735.1 Carollia perspicillata
TCTGCCAGCTGACTGGCATGGACACAGCAGCCTTTCCCATCTGCAGAGTTGACCCCTGCAGGCCCACCCTGGCTGGGTGTCTTGGGTGCCGCCAACTGTGCCAGCTGGTAGCTTAGCTGCATTGTGAGCTGAAGTGCTTATTGCCCCTTGCCTGGTCTCTTCAGGGTGCCTGGGTGTCTCCCAGGACTGTGGATAGGTTTCAAGACATAATGTCCCAAGTGTGGAGCAGCCCATCCCTTCATGTCACAGGCTCCAAAAAATCAAAGATCCAACCCAGCTTCCAGGAGAAGGGAAATGAGTTTCACCTCTCAAGCTGGGGTCAGGAGGAGAGACAAACGATCTACAACCATTTTCTACCCAACTGGGATACCTGGCAGATAAGCTGGAGAATAAAACTACCTAATAAAACTGAAACAAAAAATGAGCCATTTTTTATGATGTAGATTAGCTTTGTGAAACTGTAACACCCAATGGTGTAGGTGAAACATGCCCCCACCCAGCCCAGACTGCAACCTACTGAGAGCTCACATGTGTATATGTCCTGCATTTGTGTGCGTCTAGTCTCCTAATACTTCCTGATAGATGTATCCACTGCAAAGCCCCAAACATGACCACCCATTTTGGCTATAAGACTCCAAGTATGAATGACAAAGGACAGCCTTGAATATTGAGGAGAAACTTGAAGTAATAAAATATTTGGTAAGACATAGAGATCATGTAATATTGCAAGAGAATCACACCTACAGGAATTTATGATGCACAATATCAAAGAAATGACATTGAAACCCACAATAAAATAAGGCAAAGTAAAATCCTACAGTTATCAGCTGCCTTAAGCACAAGCGAAAATGACTTGCAGTGGATTAAAGATGACTAACACTGAGTGCAGCAGGAATTCCACTACCAGCCAGCAAAAAGACAGAAACAAGAATGGGATCCCCAGCTGTCCATCTGATAAGTTCATCCAGAGTGACATGGCCCTCCTGCACACTCCTCCTCCCAAAACCATACCCACCTACTACACTCCATGCGCTTGTCGAGATAAAAATATATTTATATGTATTTACTTCTTTACTGAGAACTTAAGATGTTTCAAGCTGCCACAGAACTGTTATTAAGGTTTCTCCTTTATCTTGTAATAAAGAACTTAAAAGATTATACAGGTACTGAGACTCCTGAGACAGGCCTTATTTTCTCCATAAGCCTTATTACTTTTTTTACACAAAATTTTACAACACAATGACTTTTAGGAAAACATTCTGCTTTGTAAGAGAAACAACCATATTCCAAAATTTAGGTTATTCTATTATGAATGATTGCTTTTTACTCTTTAGCATGATAGCTGGGTATACCAATATAAATATATCATGGCTATCTCTATGTTTATTTGTACATCACATATCTAGATAGAATGCATTATGTATGAATTTCATCACAGGACAGTGAAGGGGTGTTGAAAGATATGCTTATAAAAGAGAAGATTGGGAGTGGGACTGAAGTCCCTGAGCTCAGTGAGCTCTGAGGCTTCCAGCCAATGCAGCTAACTCCCTGGCCTGTGAAACAAGAGGCCGCCATATTAGTTACCTATTGTTGCCTGGTGAACTCCCCCAAATTTAGTAGCTTGCAACAACAATTCTTTATGACCTTTTCCAGTTCCTATGGGTCAGGAATTTGGACAAGGAGTAGCAGAGTGGTGTATCTCTGCCCTGTGGAGCCCAGTGCCTCCACTGGATACTGGACGTGCAAAAGGCTCTCATGGGTCTGGCGGTCCACCATGGCTGTGGGCTCCTGGCTAGAGCACCCACAAGTGGCCTCTCCATGTGGCTTGGGCTTCCTCATACGAAGGTGTGGTGCAATCTAAAGACAGGCACCCCAAGAGAGGCAGGCAGAAGCCATTCTGCTGTTATGGCCCACACCTGAAATTCCCACAGCATCACTGTGCCTCCTCTGTTGGTTGAGGCAGACACAGGGCTTCTGCTGGGTTTAAGAGGTGGAATGTCTTACCTCTCAATGGAAGAGGCTAGTATTGCATTTTAAGATAAGTTTGCGGAATGGAATATATAGTGGTGTGACCCTCTTTACAAAATACAACCTACCCTGTCTCCAAACAAGAATTTTAGATAAAGAAATGGCTGAAAAGATGGGGAAAGGCAGAAAACTGTACTTGAACAACAATTTTTTAAAAAAATACATGTAAACAAAGAAAGGGAAATGGGAGGAAAAGGGAAGAGAGAAGCGAGAGGGGAAGGGAGGAAGAGAAGGGAGAGTAAAGGGAGGGAGGGATTCTGTAAAGACATGCATAAAACTAAAGCAATAGTAAAGCCGAATATTCCTGAAATATCATGATCAATCAAAATCTCTCAGAATCTGTGATAACATCCAATTTTTTTTGTATCACATCTTGAAAGAGTTTCAGGAATTCCTTAAAGAATGAAAGAACTGAACTTTCATTTGGTAATTTAGTTCTGGTGTTTTTTTTTAAATCATATTTATCTTCATATGTTTTAGAAAGAGTGTGAAGAAAAACCAGTTTGTTTAGTCAGTAATTCTTGCTCTGGGCTCAGGGACCCAGGTAAAAATTATGTGTGGTGTGCATGGTGTGTATGATGCATGTGTTTGTGATACATGCATTTGCATGTATATGTCTGTGTGTATACAGAACAAAAATGAAACAAAAAAGAACATTTGCAGTTGTTTAGTTGCTTGTGGTCACCAGTTTCCTTACTGGATGGACTGCTGGGCCAGGAGCAACTCAATTCTTCCCTTCCAAATCCCCCTCCCTCTGTAAAATGGAAGGCAGAACATTGATCACCCCAGCTGGTGTCCCCATGTTGCACCCAACCTTCCCAAGCTCAGTGCCTGAGTTTCCCAGAAAACTCCTGGAGTGCCCCATGCTCTGCCAGTTGTGCCTCATGGAGTGGTGGGGCCGCGATGCGTCAGCACAGAGAGTGACAGGAGCACTCTCCTGTCCACCAAAGGCAATAAGGAACAAGAGCCTTTGGAGTTTTCTCAGCACATAGTAGGCACTCAATAAACATTTGTGAATGAACGACTCCAGAAAGCTTTGCCTGAGCAGCAGAAAGCAGAGTTGGAACCAATCCAGCCAACCAGTCTTGGCATGTTATGCTCAGAACAGTTTGCATTTTCTAAATAGGGAGATTACCATCAGTGCCAGAGTGTGACAAGGAAACCAAACAAAGTCATTTTCAGATGCTTTAAACTGAACAAGACTTCATCCTCAAAATAGTTCAGTTCCTGTTTATAATCATAAGTTTGCATACCATTACCTGGAAGCAACATGGGTTGAGACAGCAGCCCCAGAGAACATACAGGTAATTAGATCTTCAGAAGCCTACTACAAGATGTGACATTTTACCTAAGGCACACACACAAAACCAAGTCAAATGTTTAATGCTTGATCCGCCCCCACTGTGCTTCTGGCCTTCTGGCTGAAAGTGTTTTATGACAATGTAGGTTAAAACAGCCAGAGTCCTCACAGAGACCATGAGAGAAATGATAAAGAATCATTTAAGAGGAGTCTCACAGCCACAGTGGTTTTTATAAGATGAAATCTTTTCTCCTACCCATCTTCAGCTATTCTCATTCAAGCTCTTCAGTTTCCCAGGATCCCCGCTTCTGTTTCTTAAGGAAAAGCTTTCACTTCATAGCTTGAATTGTGTGTCTAAGGAAACCATAGGGGAGCCATTTTGTTGTCATTGGGTATAAATTACCTGCCAACCACAAAAGCCAGCTGGATGTCTTACTCTCACTTTCTCTTCTTCTTGAAAACCATGTCTGGGCAGTTGCTCAAATGTGTCCCAGTGAATCAAGAGCCATTTCTAGAATCTCTTTCTGGAACATGCTAAATACAGTTTTTTATCTCTGAGTTAGCACACGGTATATTTCCATGATTATGTTTCCCAAAATGTAAACACTGGATATTGGATTAAATATAAATTCTGTACAGACAGACTAGAAGTCAACCTGCTATTCCCACTTCTAGGAACTAGTGTTTTGTTTTTTCCCTTCCACTAGTGATGACATTTGAGGGATTTGCTCATTCTTGCCCTAAAGCTACAAAGCAAACTTGGAAGTTAGATAGGAAGATACACTGAGAGAAAAAAAAATCAGAGAAAAACAAAGAAATATAGATTCTTGAACTCACACACTTTTGCACTGTAATTGAATGAGTGGGTGCCAGTGTTTCTGAAGGCTCTCAGTCCATTATCCAGTGACTGAGCAGCCTGGGGCTTGGGGTGGGGGGACCTGTCTTCTGACTCATGGAAAGGGGTAGAGCTTGACTGCATTGGAGAGTCTGCATCATGGCAAAGCACAAGGAGAACTGGAAGAGGCTTTGGTGTGTAGTCCAACCCTAGCTCTGCCCCAGGGTAACTTGGAAACAAAATTAGATAATTTTAATAAAGGGTATTAGCTGACGGTCTGACTGTGCTGAAAGCCATGACGTTATTCTGTCATAATTGACTTCCAGCTTGTCACCCTCAGCTATTTTCTGGATGGAGCCAGTGTTTCTTTAGACCTCCTACCTCCTAATTAAGCATACCAAGCCTTACCATCAGTGGTGACCTAATGAGAAAGCTGAGTTGCATAAGAGAACATCTTTCCGCTTCATCCACCTCCACCCTTGTGCAATAGGCCTTAGAGATTGGACAGAGCTCCCACCAGAAAGTCAGGAAGGTCTGTCTTCACAGATCATTCTGTATTTAGGAAGAATGGAGACTCTGATCAGAGCAGAATCAAGCCAGCAGTGGGCCGGCCCTGCAGAGACAGGAGAAGCTGGCCCTGTTGATGTTTCTAATGATGCCACTTCCTGGGGGTTATCTAACTAACCTGTTCAGATCTTGACATACAATTAGTTTTTGCCTTCTAATTTATTAAATAAAAACATGAGATGTCTTTGTCTCCGATTTATGTATACCACTTATACATTTATGTTATAAATTATAAATGATTGACATCTATCAAGAATTGTAATATTCAGTTAAATATCAATAACTGGTACATAGACTTGAGGCATGGAGCAGTCAGGATTCAGTTTAGGAAACTGAAAACAATTCTAAGTACTTGATTTAGAAAAGGTTTAATAATTGAAATTAAGTGTTTTAAAAATCATTGAAGGAACAGGTTTTACACAGGATTTTTGGGATGCTTTTCAGAAAAATAAGAACCAGCTTAGCAGGGGAGTTACTGCCTTTAAGGTCACTGCTAGAGCCACAGCAGGCTAAGGTCAGAGCTGTGGGTCTAACGCCTCAGAATATCAAGAAGTGACTTTCCTGGTACTCAGGAGCCCAGAGGATGCACAGTGGTGAACACTTTTGGAGCAGAAAGCAACAAAAACATAATGAGTGGACTCAGCTTCAACCCCAGCTTCCCAATCGTGCTCTAGACCAGAGGCCAGCAAACTTTTCTGGAAGGGTCCAGATAGGAAATAGTTTTGGCTCTGTGGGTCATGGTATCTCTATCACAACTACTCAGTTGGGCCATTATAGTGCAGAGCAGCACAGATAACACATAAACAAATGAGCATTCAGCGGTCTTGTTCACAAAAACAGATGGCCCATTAGGTTTGTTTCATGGGCTGTACTCAGCCAAGTCCCACACTAGCGAATCCAAATGGAACCTAATTTATCTCTTAAATCTGAGCTATCATGGAGTCCGAAAAATGCAGTTTTTAGTTTTCTAGTTAAGTGTCCCTGACACAATGAAGGAGTACTATTTTCCTGCCCCATGAAAGCACGTTGTTTCTGCTGATTTTTATTCATTTGAAAAACAAAAAATCATTAGCCAGAATAAAAGATGCATACCAGGTGTCAAAAACAGTGTAGATTGGCTTCAGAAGAAGAGATGTCTCTTGAGGGATAGCCACAGTTATGGTTACACATGGTCACCTCAGGCTAATTCACTGTCACTCTCTCAGAACTATCTGTCCTCCTCATTGCTCAATAAGAGGGCGAGAAGATGGGAGTCCCCACCTCTGCACCTTGCAATTTTGATGATGGCACTCATCTTTGCAATTTTCTCAGAGTATCTGTACTGATTTCGGTTTGACATGGAGCTCTGGGGGTTTTCATTTGATCATTTTTGGCAAAGCGTTTCTCCCTCCACCCTTTGTAAGGAAATAAATACAGGAATTTAGCCAATTGTTGAGTACTTCCATCTTAACTGTACATTCAGGAACTAGAAAAATAACTACAGTGTGGGTTTCCAGAGCCACTGGGCTTACTGAGAAATGGACATGAACCAAAACTCCATATTTCCCCTGACACCCTCCCCACAGATCCAAAGTATGAGGTGGGTTCATAACAGCTCAGAGCCCATGTCTATGACCCTTTGAAAATCTGGGTGTCTCCCTTTCCCCTGTCAGTAGCTTTGAGTCACACTCACAAAGGCAGGGACTCGAGCTCAAAGGATCTGACCAGCTCTTTACTCAAAGCCCTTCCATATATTTTCTTCCTCAAACTTCAGAGTGTTAATTCAGTGCTTTCAGTTTTATAGACCAAGCTACATTCACTAAAAGTATCCGAAAATGTGCTATTGAAAGAAATATGGTTTGTGCGAAGTAAATTCATAAATTTTTCTGGAGGAGTTCAGGGTTCTCAGTCAGGTTTCCTCACCTATTACATACATTTTCTCTGAACCCAGGAAAACCCAGCAAGGGCAAACACATCCTCTGTCTTCAAGTGCAGTCAACTCAGTTGTCTGTGCATAGGCCTAGTGCAAAGAAATTTAAACACTGTGACTATATACTGGGCTACCAAAAGCTATGTCAGCATGAACCAGCTGTAGGACTGCTACAGCAGCTTCTGTTCATAAATGGAACCAGAAGATCCCAAAACCCCAAGCAGCCTTCACAGAATGCTGAGTAGAAGGTAAAGGCAGAAACGCATCAGAGGAAGAGACACAGAGAAGACAGATGGCATTGATGGATTGGATAATTTAGCACAGAACTCCTAGAGAACAACTACAACAGCAGGCAAATGTTTGTTAAAGAAAACAATCTTCTTGAAGTCACTAGAGTGAAAAGAAGCTGACAGAAAAATTACAGGGCAAGATCTGAGAGCTACAGGGAGGACAAAGTATTGGACCCAGCTTCTGAGGCCATTCTTCCCAGAGAGGTTTGCCAATTCCCACAAAAGCCATCAAGAGGCAACAAAAGGAATCTTAAGTTCCTGACAGCCTTTCAATACTGGAAGTATTAAAATTTGGGATGCAAGGCACCCCAATGAAGGAGGGTGTCATGGGCCACCCACACTCTGGATGGGAATCATTAAGGTCTAGATCTTAGGAGTAAGGGGGACCCAGATTAATCATCTATTGTAGGGACTGCATCCAGCTTCAAATCATGGGTGAAACTGGGTTATGGTGACTCTGAGCTGCTTGGCTCCCAGCAGGCAGCCAAGAGAAAGCTTACATTCTTCCTGGAGGAAGATAATGTCAGATAGAGCCTCCACTTTTCCTATTGCTTGTCATATACAATGCTTGACCTTTGATCAAAAATATGAAAAGATGCTCAGTACCATTAGCCATCAGAGAGATGCAAATTAAAACCACAATGAGATACCACTTCACACCAGTGAGAATGGCCATCATAAACAAATCAACAAACAACGAGTGTTGGAGAGGATGTGGAGAAAAGGGCACCCTAGTGCACTATTGGTGGGAATGCGGACTGGTGCAGCCACTGTGGAAAACAGTATGGAATTTCCTCAGAAAACTAAAAATGAAACTGCCTTTCGACCCAACAATTCTACCACTGGGGTTATACCTTAAGAAACCTGAAACACCTATTCAAAAGAACCCATGCACCCCAATGTTCATAGAAGCACAATTTACAATAGCTAAGTGGTAGAAGCACCAGAAGTGCCCATCAGTAAATGAATGGATCAAAAAACTGTGGTACGTTTACATGATGGAATACTATGCAGCAGAAAGAAAGAAGGAGCTGTACCTTTCACTACAGCATGGATAGAACTGGAGAGCATTATGCTAAGTGAAATAATCCAGGCCATGAAAGATAAGTACCATATGATCTTGCTTATAAGGGGAACCTAATCAACAAAACAAACAAGCAAGCAAAATATGATCAGGGACATTGAAATTAAGAACAAACTGACAGTAGCCACAGGGAAGGTGGGAAGGGATAAAGGGAAGAGCAGGGAAGGGGTTTTCAGGAACATGTATAAAGAACACATGGAGAAAACCAAAGTGGGGTAGGATCAAGGGTGGGAGGTGGGAATGGCTGGGGTGGGGGGAGTGGTGGGGAAAAATGGAGATAACTGTACTTGAACAACAATAAAAAAATTAATTAAAAATATTTTTAATGATTATACACCCTGATTAAGTGTGAATTATACTAGCGATTCAAGAATGGCTCAATATCCAAGAAACAAGTGATGTGATTCAACACATCAAAAAATAATGAATATTCAAGAGATACAGAAAATATTTCAAAGAAGGTTTATAGAAGAAAACAATCTCAGCTCGACAAAGAGTTTATATAACAACCTCATAACTAACTATACTCTCAATCATGAAATAGTAATAATGAAAAAAAGAAATAGCCAAACACCCACAAGACAAAACACAGAAATGCAAACCAAAAAAGGCAATAGAAAACAGAAGCAAACTTTTAAAAACTCCCCACCAAAAATGAAGTTATCAGACCCAGACTTTAAAAAACTTTTTTATTTTGGAAAGATTTAAGCAGTGATCAAAAAAAGAATAGCTTAATGGAACCCCATGTACAAATTACTTATCTTCAATAATTACACAAACACACACATATATTTTGGAGTGGTTATTTTAAAACAAATACAAACATAATATTATTTTATCTCTAGAGGTTTCAGTATATAACTCTAACAACCTAGCTATTATCACACACAACACAATAATTTCTCAGTAGACTCTAAGTTCCAGTATGAGTCACAAACTTTAAGTAACTATCCTTAATATGTTCAAATGGATTAAGAACAAGATTGAAAATTCTGACAGAAAATCAGAAACTTTTGAAGAAAAACAACAAACATTATGAAACTGAAAAATAAAATTATTGATAGTAAAGCTCAATTAATGGGCTTAATAGCAATTTAGCACAACAAAGAGAAACTATGTGAACAGGAGTACAGATTAAAAGGAAAGATTCTGAAGAGTGAACAAAGTGAAAAGCAAAGGGGAACTACAAAAGACTGGTAAAATATAAGAAAATATGGTCTTCTACAACACACATAGACTAAAGCAGAAGCAACATAAAGAGCTGTTGGATGGTGATTTCCCCAAAGAGATGAAACACATTTTATTGAGCACAATTCATGCCCCTTGTCAGAGTCATTCATACCTGTTCCCAGCTGCTGCCCTACTGTTGCAGCTGCAGCTACTACCATGTCACCTGTAGGGACCAGGCTGTCTTGGCCTCACTCCCAGGTGAGGTTCGCTTCTCCACATGGCATTTGGCAGCTTGATGGAGTTACAGCAACACTGGTGCCCAGGTTTGGCCTGACCAGGCTCTCTAGGCTCCCACTCTCGTACCACTTATTAACTCAGCTGAGTTTTGTGATCAGTTTTTCCAGGGCAACATACTAAGAAGTGTGGGGGTGTCAAACTCACAAGAGGAGCTTTGATAATGGGAAACAAGAAATAAGAGCTCCAGCAAATAAACTCCTCTCTTTCCCTTCTGTGACAGTCTGTTCTGCGACAGTGTTTTTCCATTTAGCCTGCCTGCAGATATCCTAGAAAAGATGAGCTTCCCACTGTATCCCTCTATTAAGCTACAGTCAACACTGTCTGGCATTTGCTTCTCTTGCTTCTATGTCACTTGTCCTCCACCCTATCTGGAGACATCTTAGAATCTGATTTCCTGAAAACGTAGACCAATACAGATAGCAAGCACAGATTTAACTAACCATACAAACCCCAAACAGTATTAAACACACACAGAAACATACTAAAGTCTGAGTACAGGGAGAAATTGCTAAAACTCAATGATTGAGAGAAAGTCATAAAAGTATCTAAAGAAAGAATATAAATTATCTTCAAAGAAGGTATAATTAAAATTATATCTGATTCTCTAATAGAAATGTTTGAAGCTAGAAGACAATGGCATGATGCTGAAGTTTTTTTAAAAAATATCAAAATAGAATTATATACCTAGTGAAAATATACTTCAAGAAAGGGGATGAGATAGAAATATGTTCAGATGAACATAAATGAATTGGGCATGTGACCCAATTCTGCATCTTCTTATAAAGACTGTGTAATAGTCTTTATGTTGTAAACATATCTTGTTAAAGTCATTTCCATTGATTTCATAGCTTTGGTTCTTGTTATAAGTGAAGTAATATTCATGTAATTTCTGTTGATTAGTATTATTTTTAAAGCTATTGCTTTTTACTTATTTATTTTGTGTACAAAAATAATCTTTAATTTAATAGTTGCTATTTATTTATTTATCCTTTATTATATTTTTTCATTACTATTTATCTCCCTTTTACCTTCTCCCCCACCCCATCACCATTCTGTTGTCCATGTTCATTAATTTGATCTATTGCATTTTTCAAACCTGAAATCCTAGCAAGTACAAATAAAGATAATTCTGATTCTTCTAACGTTGGTAAACTTATTTCTTTATTTTTATTTTATAACATGCTCTAGATCTTCCAAAATAATGTCATTTAATGGTAATGATAAAGGTCATTGCAATGATGTTACACATTTTAGTTGCTTAACATTTCAATATGCTTAACAATTTAATATGTAGATTTTTGACAAATTATCTTTATTATAGTTTAGCAGCTTATTTCTAGTTCTATTTTATTTACAGTTTATGTTAAAGCAGCTAAAAATTACTCAACTGTTACTTTTAAATCTGTTGATATAATTATATAATTCTTTAATGAGTTTGCTAAACATGTTGAATCATTTTTGTATTCCTAAAATAATTACACTTAGTCAAGAAGAATTTGTTTTCTAATTTACTTCTAAATTTGATTTGCTAATTTTTATAGTTTTTTGGGTTTTGCATGTATAACCATGAGTGGAATTGATCCTGTTTTCCCTTTTATTTCTCTTTAAAGTCAGATTTTGGTACTAAAAGTATACTAAGTGAAATATAAAATGAATGAGAAATTTCCTTCTCTTTCTACTGATTTCAATAACATGAAAACTACATTTTATTAATTAAAACATGTCCTCTAAAGGTGTACCACTCTCTGTCAAATGAAGTGCTGAGCTTCTTTCTGTGCACAAAAGGGCTTCTTACCAGGATAAACAGCTTTTTGTAAGCAGAAAAATAACATGGGCCCATACATGTTAACAATTAGAAAAAACATGAATTCCAGGAAAACATTCCAACTCTTCTAAAAATCAAATAATATTTCATGCTCAAATATTTCCAAGTCAATATTATTCTTCATGAAAACTGTATTAAGGAATGGCTCCTTAACTGAAACAAATAAAATGACACTTTGACGCGATAAACATTGTACTCATGAAGGGTTCACATGGCCCATTATGATGTCAGCAACCACAGTAAAACTAAAACCACATAGGTGAAGCATACAGAATATCCCAGTTTACACAAACAATTATTCTTTCCTACTTTACAAGGATAAAACAAAGGTAAAGATGTTTTCCATGTGAACACTTCTGTGTGTTTCAAAGGAAGCTGCATTCATATAATCACCATTACTTCTGAGGCTGCCGATTTAAAAATGCTCTATCTCTGAGGTGACCAAAAGGTATGGCCATTTATGGTATTTGAAAAGTCTTCAACTATGATAAATGATTATTATTGATTATTATTTTTGGCTCTGCCATAAAATGGAATGATTCAAAGGTAACATGTGCCAGAAACACAGTAGGCTTTTCCAGAGAGTTCTCAAGTTAAAATTAGGTCATTGTTCAATTTTAGACCAGTTATTAAAGGATACAATAATTATATAACTAAACTATCCCAGTAGAGAAAAATTTATATAATTGGATGAATAAGACTTGGAGACTCACATAGATTCATACAGTTTAGATCTACTGTTTTATAAACTATAAGCTGATTCTTAAGGTGAAATGATTTGTACCAGGTCTCATTTAATCCTCCATTTATTCTGTTAGTATACCAGAAACAGTATAAGAGATTAAGGAAACAGTGTTGAGCAAATAGAAATAGTCCTTGTTCTAAAAATATTTGCAGCTTAAGGGACACACATGAAGATCAAAACAGATAATCATGAATAGTATCTATGTGGGGAGATGATATATTCATTAACATGACTCTAGGAATCATTTTGCTATGTATACGTATGTCTAATCATCAGGTTGTACACCTTAAATATAGTTTTTATTAATTGAAAAAATTATAAAATTGGGCCCCTACCTCACACCATATATAAAAATTAACTCAAAATCTAATTATAAACCTAAACGTAAGAGCTAGAATTGTAAAAGAAAACAATAATAGAAGGAAATATAAGAATACATCCTCATGTCTTTGAGTTAGAAAATAATTTCCCAAATACAACAGCAAAAGTACAAATGACAAAACAAAGCAAAAACTAGATAAGTTAAATTTCATTTAAAAAACAACAACTTTTATGTCAATGGATGCCATCAAGAAAGTGAAAAGACACCCACCAGAATGGCTTGATACATTTGCAAGTCATATATTTATCTAATAAGGGACTTGTATGTAGAACACAAGAGGAACTCTTACAACTCAAAAACAATAAGGGAACCCAGTTTAAAAAGGGGCAAAGTAGCTGAGGAGACATTTCTTCAAAGATGTACAAATGGCCAATAAGTACATGAAAAGATGCTCAATATCATTAGTTACTAAGGAAGCATAAATTAAAACTACAATGAGATAACACTTTATAACCACTAGGATGGCTATAAAAAAAGTATTAGCAAAAATATGGAGAACCCAGTACCCGCAAACACTTCTTTTGGGATTGTAGAATGAGGCAGTTACTTTGAAAAACTGTTTGGAAGTCTCTAAAAAATTTCAACATAGAGTTACCATATGCCACCTCAATTTTACACCTGTGCATATACCCCAAAAGAATTAAAAACAGATACATGTACATGCATTTTCAGAGCAGCACTACTCACAATAGCCAAAAGGTCCAAATGTCTATCAGTGAATGAATGAATAAACAAATTGTAATAATCACATAAAATGGTATACTATTCATCCATTTAAAAAAAAGAATGAAGTATAAGACACATCACAACTATTAGGCTGACTGGATGAATCTGGGAAACATGCTAAGTGGAAGGAGCCAGACACACAGTTGTATGATTCCATCTATATGAAATGTTCCGACTCAGTAAATCCATAGAGACAAAACAGAGGTTGCTGTGTGCCAGAAGCCGGGGAAGAAAGAACAGGGAGTGACTGCTTGATGGGCATGGGGTTCCTTTGGGGGAGATGAAGCTGTTTTGGAACTACATAAAGGTGGTGACAGCACCTTTAGTACACAACATTTTGTGTACTAAACTGAATTGTTTGCTTTAAAGTGGTTACTTTCATGTTATATGAATTTCAGCTGAATAATTACTTTAAAAAACAGTAGGTGATGAGTTATTGTTGTTCTTGATTTAGCCAGTCAGCATCCTCCCTTTTATAGTTGTTGCTCACTCGCCTAAGAAGTTCTGTTTGATGAACTCAGCATGTCCTTATTAAGGAAATGACTAAAACCCACGCACATTGGCCCTTGACTAGCAACCACTCGTCAGGCACCAGAAACAGGGTGACAAGAGGGACAGAGTAGCAGATTTGTTCCCCAGAAACCTGGGTTAAAGATGGATACTGTCCCCTCCCAGCTGTGCACTACTTGGGACACTTTTCACCAATATGGCCTTCACTCCATCCTCTGTAAACAGGGTGGAGCCTGGAGGTCATAGTGAAATCTGCGTCCACCACACAACACTGTGGGGAGCAAAGAGAAGAGTGGCATAAACATTCCCGCAAGCTGCAGAGCACCAAGTGGATGTAAATTTTGTGTTTGGTTGAACTGTACAAAATTGTCAGGAGTCAACCATTTTTGACCTACATTTACTATCTTTTTACTCCAAAAATGGTTGACTCTTGGTAATTTCATGCAGTTCAAGCTAATTTTTTGTCTATTATGCAGTAACAACCTCTTGTGTTAAAAAGTGAAACATGATAACCTCTCTGATAACTTAGCTCTATAAATTCCCAGGTAGTACTGCCCTCTATGATATCACTAAAACTTTAACTATGCTTATCTACACACCTTACAAAACTCAGAAGCATACAAAGAGGTTAAAATGTAAAAGAGTATATCATCACAAAAAAGAGCACAGATGCTGGACCTCATTGCCAGGCTTCTCATCTCAGATTTTCTATTATTCCCTGTATGACATTGGACACATTGCTTAACCTCTCTGTGCCTTAGTTCCTTCATCTATAAAGTAAGATTAATAATAATACCTATCTCACAGGGTTATTGTCAAGAGGACATGAGTCAGTGAGTGTGAAGCATATAGAAAGGCACTTGGCACATGGTAAAGACTATCTAATCTTTCCATGTTATCATTATTGATTTTCACATCTGACTCAAGGTAAATCTGTGTTTAATTTGACAAAATAATGTTTAAGAGATGGAAGCCATTCTTTAAAATGTTCTGTGAGACCCTGATCAGTGTGACTCAGTGGGTTGAGTGTCGTCCTGCAAAGTGAAAGGTCACTGGATCCATTCCTCATCCTGGCACATGCCTGGGTTGCAAATTCAGTCCCCGGTCAAGGCACGCGTACAAGACAGCCATCGATGTTTCTCTGTCACATTTATGTTTCTATACCTCTCTTTTTCCTTCCCTTCTCCTCTCTCTAAAAATAAATAACTAAAATTTTTTTTAAATAAAACAATAAATGTTCTATGAGTGTGTGTGTGTGTGTGTGTGTGTGTGTGTGTGTGTGTGTGTGTGTGTGGTTTATCTGGTTTAGGGGAAATAAAAAACAATTTGAAGAAGTTCTATAAATCATTTTGCCCTATAAACTCCCATGTGATCCTTAGATAGTCCCATAAAGTTGGAATTCTGAGAGTCTCTTTTTGTTCTATAGGAAGCCATGGTATTTCTGGCCTACTGGCCACAAAATCTAACTTTTTTATCAAAATCAACAAGATACAATATAATAGTTCATATGTGATACTCTCAGAGGTGAAAACTATGGAATGCAAAGTTTGCTAGCATGTTAACACAAAATTTTTAGCATTTTTCCTAATATGAAAACCCTGCCTTTATTCTTAAGTTGTCTTAAAGTATGATTTTAACTGTGAAAAAATTAATAGGAATACCCATTGCTGGCAATTGTGCTGTAATAACTATGTTTTCAAGTAACTTTTAAAAGAAACCTGAAAATATGATCAGGGAACAAAGCACTATGAGTAACATGTGCACAGCTTTGAAAAAGAAAGCAAAAGAACTTCTAGAAATGAAAAAAGTTTCAAACAAAAGCCCGTGGACAGCTAAACATCAGATTATATTCAGTGGGGAGAGAATGGGGAGAGGGCTGGGAGAAAGAAGTTATCCAGAAGATAATCCAGAAAAATAAATAAACAAGAAAAACAAAGGTAGTTAAAAGTTGTGAATGCTCACGTGAGACCTAATATGTGCCTAATTCAAGCTTGAAAGGAAATAAAGGAGGATGGGCAAGAGTACACACTTATAAGAGATGGTTGCTGAGAATTTTCCGGAATTGTTGAATGACAACAATGTTCAGATCCAGGAAGCTCAATGAACTTCCAGTATAAGTTGTTTTTTTTTTAATCATCCCCTATGCTTGGATGTATGACAGTGGCTCTATAAAGCAGCAGAGAGAAAGAGAAGGCTTTAATAGCATCCGGAGGAATAAAACAGATAATCTATAAGAGCTGATAGTAATACAGGATCTGGAAGACAGAGGACAGAAATATCTAGGAGGGTTTGTTATCAATAGAATGTGCCGAGATACCATAAAGGTACCATTTCATACTTAACAGATTGGCAAAAATATCAAGTGTGGTATCCCAAGTACTGGAGAGAATGTAAATAACAGAAACTCTCAGCATCACTGGCAGAATTGTAAGTATGTTTGGTGTTAACTGGTAAAGTGGCCCATCTTCTGTTTTGAGGGGAGCACTTAAAAATCGTGCTCCAGAAGGCACATACAAGAATGTTCATGGCAGTATTGCTGATAATATCAAAAATAAGCAAAATGCACTTCCATCATGCTGCAGGAAGTCAATTGTGGTGTCATCCTTTGATAGAAATCTACAATCATGAAACGATCCACAGCTATACACAGCAACATGGTGAACCATACCAATCCAAAAGGAAAAGAGTCACACCAAATATATTTGTATGATTGCATTAATATAATGTCCCAAAATAGGCATATGCTTTGGGATAAAAATGGAAAAATTATTAGCTCTGTGTGTGTTTGTGTACATAGTAAAAGTATAAAAATATGGATATACACCAAGTTCAGGTTAATGTTTACACTTTAGGAGAAAAACAAGAGAAGCAGGGAGGGGTAAGAAGAAGGTTTCAATGGTCTCTCACCTATAAAATTTTACGTTAAAAAATAACATTTAAAGCAAATATAAGAACATGTGATTATGTATTAAATATTGATGACAGTCTTATAGAATTTTTATATTATTATATTTTATTTTCTCCATATTTGAAATACTTTATAATTTTAGAAATAAAGCAGACTAGAATATACAATATATAAAGAGCTTGCAAAAATATTAATAAGAAAACAAAGAACCACCCACCAAAAAACAAGCAAAAGATTTAAGTAGAGACTTCACTAAAGAAGATAAACAGATGGCAAATAAACACATGAAAAACTCAACACCCATAATTACTAAGGAAATGAAAATAAAACTACAATGAGACACCAACAACATACCAAGTAGTAGAGCAGATAAAATTTAAAGACCACATCAAGTAATGTCAAGGGTGTGGAGCAAGTGGAACTCTCTTACGTTGCTGGTAGAAACTGCACTGACACAATCTTTGTGGATATCACTTTGATAGGTTCTTTAAAGTTAAACCTATAACCTATGTAACCCTATGAACCTTCTAATATAGCCATTTCACTTCTAGGCATTTACCCAAGACAAAAGAAAGCACATGTTTATAGAAAAACTTGTACACAGTAAGCATGGCAGTTTTATTTGTAATAGCCAAAAACTGGAAGTAATCTAAATGTCCACGAGCATGTAAGTGGACAATAAACTCTGATAACATCCATACAACATAATATTCAACAATAAAAAGACATATGTTATAAGCTCCAACAAGGGTCACTTTCAGAATAATATGTGGAGTGAAGGAAGCCAGACAAAAAAGAGCGTTTGCTGGGTGATTCCATTTATTTTTGGAAACGCAAGTCAGGGTATAGCAACAGAACGTAGATCAGTGACTGCCAGGAGACAGGAGGTGGTGGGGGCGGGAGCATGAAGAAACTCGGCGGTGAGTCATTTGTTCGCTATCTTGACTGTGGTGATTGTTTTATAAATGTATACCTAGGATAAATATATCAAGTTGTACTCTTTAACTGTGTGCACTTAGTATATAAACTATACCTCAATAAAGGTGTTTAAAAATAAAGCAAAGAGAGTAGTAGGTGATTAGATGAAGCCACAAGCCATAAACGTGCAGAGAATTCTCACAAAAGTGAACCAAATTCTTCACAGAACACCAAAATGTATCAGGAATGTGATCTACCATGGATGTTGGAAGGTGCAAAAGAAAGGCCTGGATTAATGTGTTGCTTACAAACCAGCAAGTCACTTTTGCAGATCCCCAGTTAACGCCCTTCGCACCCCACTCTGCTTTTTGCAGCAGCATCCCTTGCATGTCAGCCCACCTCACTCTGCCTTTCACCGCAGCATCACCTGCCTGGGAGTCCACCCAACCCAACCCTTTGCTGTGTGTAGCTTTCTGCTGCACGTCAAGTAACCCCACCCTGCCCGATTCGGAGTCACGGCAGTCAGGCTTCATCTTGGGGGGAAAGGAAGGGTCCTGCAGAAGAGATGTGAGTTCCTATCTGCACACACACACACCATTAGCCTGCCACCGCGTCTCTGCGGGGCAGCCCCCACGTGGTACAGCCTGTCCCTTCAACAGTCAGCTCTTTGTTAACTCTCTCTTTAACATGAATAGACAAGGGTTTCTCAAGCATTTAAGGAAATTTTCCAATATGAAAGAGAGATGACAAGAAGGAGAGAGGGAGAAAAATCAAACCGGAGAAAATAGAGTCAAATCAGAAAACAAAACACAACCTCAGAAAAATGGTCATTAATATCTCTAGAAAAAAAACAGAAGATACTACATTCATAAATCAAGAATGGAAGGCATAGGAAAGAATGGTTAGAATTAAGAGGGTTCCTGGTCATGAAAATTATGATATAGGAAATTAACCTGGAACTTGGGGGAACAGGGTTTTGAGGAAAGGTATGAGCAGAGCTGGTCTGAGCTGGCCAGGACAGGAGTGAAGGGCAGTAGGCCAGCAAACCAGCTAAGCCCTCCAGATGTTGGGATGCAAATTTAGCCCATTCTTGAAGTTTTTGAGGATTTCATCCTTCAACTTGGGTGGAGGATGAATGTGTGGAAAGTGTCTGCAGAGCCATCAAGGATCATTGCTGTGTTTCTGCTCACCACAGGCAAAGGGGTTCAGAGCTGGCCCAAGGTATGCTCACTGAGGCCCTAGGGTACAGTGTCAGAGCAGCATCCATCCAAAGGAGTGAGCTCCCTCAGGAAGGGGCCTTTTTATCATCCACCAGAAGGTGTGCAGCAGACCTTCAGGGCCAGGCTCCAGCTAAGAGCAGCCTTAGAGCACAGCACCTCCTCTAAGATGTAACTCAGACTGGGAGCAACAGCCACTCAGCGGGGACCAGGCCAGTCCCTGAGACAGTGCCTGTCCCACAGAGGAGTGCAGACATTTGACACCTGGCCAAGCTCCTACAGTGGAGGCTGGGGGCACTTTGCTCTGTTCACACACCATCCTTCCTTAGGTCTGGATGTCCGCAGCACCTCAAGTTCATTTCCTCTCATTTCCCTCAGAAGGACACTTGGGGGCAGTCACTCTACATTGAACATACTCTGTCCCTCTGGGTGGCTCCATTCACCCTTTCCTGTAGGGCCTCAGGACACTCTGTGACAACTCTGAGTTGAACAAGACCATAAGTGACATTGTTTGCACATAGCTACTACTCATCTGGCCAGTTGGGTTGCAGATGGCTCTAGGAGGAAGAGCTGGGCAGAACCAGCTGGCAGGACTCCTGAATCACAACCCTTTCTCTGGCTCAGCAAGTGGGGCAGGAGAGTAAATTCACAGGTGTATTGTTCTAAATGGATTTTTTAAAATGCACACATGCACACTGACATACATACAACTTGATTTCCTCCCCATTCTCCCTCTCATTTTCTTAGCAACCCTGATGTACTTCCAGCAACACTTCATCTCTTAGAAAAGGAGATGTGTATGGTCTCTGTGTTATAAAATCATTAAGATGTAAGCACGTGAAGAAGAGGAACAGAAAACATGGACTGAAGGAACAGCTTGAGCACTTACTGAAACAGTCCCCACTAGAGTTGGGGATTCTTTGCCCTTCCTGTCCACATTGCTCTCACTGCAACATTTGAATTAAACAATACCCCGTAGAGTACTCTGAGCACCTTAGGACCAAACCATTAATAAACAACTTGCTTACAAAAGTGACAAGTTCAAAAAATGTGGCTCAACTAAGTCAAAGTTCAAAGGAAGCTGAGTGATGATGGGAGACACATGATGACAAGTCACATGCAGCACGAGAAACAGGACTTCCACAAACACGTGGGGTGGGTGGTGGCAGAGTCCACAGGAGCAGTGGCTAAGTCCACCAGCCAGGTGGGTGGGACTTCTTGGAAACTGTCAGCAGAAGAGGGACTGCCACTGAGCCAGGACCCTGGGCTGGAAAAAGAAATGAGACAATGCCTACTCTGTCACCTTGGTGAGTGGCAGATAACCCACAGGAAGGGCAGCCTCCATGATCACTGTAGTTCCAAGATGAACTCTCCTCAGAAGAGCGGAGCCAGTCTTGTGAAACAGAACCTGGTGTCCTTGACAGAGACTTCCTCCTCATTAGGATGAAAGCATTCTCAAATCCAGGCCCAGGTGATAGACCAGAAGGAAAATGTGTGTGTGTATGTGTGTGTGTGTGCACAAACACCCCTTTGTGTATATACACTGAGGACAGTTGACAGACACACAACCGCAGCTCCAGAGGGTTATAAAAGTCCTCCTCGCTGGAGAGGCAGATGGGTTTGAGGACTGCCTTAGGTGAGCCCTTCCAAGACTCACCATGTGGTACCTGGCTAGGGAGTGCAGGCTGCCTTCACATTCCTTGAGGAGATACTAAAAATCAGATGTGTGGTCAGACAGATTGCCAGAGGAAGGCTGGGAGACAGGGAGCTGCTGTGGCTGGGAAGAGGATGCCTCCACAAGAGCCAGGGCATCTGTCCACTTCCTTGGCACCCCTCCATCTGTAGGAGTCGCAGCTCCCTCTGGTCAGTGGGCTCAGACTTTCTTCCCAGGCCTCTGGGCTGCCTACGGTGATGGTATCAGAGCACCAGAACCTCTGACTTCCCAAGACTTCTCTTCCATTATCCATGTGCCATTGGGCATCAGCCTCCCTGCAGGAACACATGGAGTCAGAGAATCAGGCATCTGTCAGGGCAATGAAAGATAGGGCCCTCCCAACATGATGGTCCAGTACTTTTGGGGCTTGACCCACCTGCCTGGGCCACTATTGTTGACACATACTCATGCTCATACACTCATGCACACACACATGCCC
>PVKM010023923.1:0-20857 GCA_004027735.1 Carollia perspicillata
AGGAGCTCTGTCAAGGAAGGGCCCAGGCCCGGGAAGCTACCCCACGACGCCAGCACCGTCTGCAGGATCGTCCTCAACCCCATCTCACACCGTCACCGCCGTGCCAGGGTCCAACTGTCGCCCACCTCTGAAGCCTCCAGTCTTTTCTGCAGCCATAGCCATGGAGCCCTGTGACAGAGGGATGTATGAATTTTTAATGATCTGCAATCTCTCCGTTCTCTGCCGTCAGAAGAAGAGGACGGTTCCTCCCGGAGAAACCATGGTTTTGCCACGTCTCCGAGGAAGGAGTAACTGAGGAAGTGGGAGAAAACGGCACAAAGCTAGATGCTGTGTGGGGCTTCTGAGCAGGCAGCTGGGAGTAGAGGAAGCAAGGCCAGGGCAGAAGAAAGGGGGCGTGGGGAGAGTTGGCAGGCAGCTGTGGTGCTAAAGGGAGGCTGTAGCCCTGGCCAGCATGGCTCAGTGGGGTGAGCGTCACCCCGATTCCTGGACAGGGCTCGCGCCTGGGTTGAGGCCTCAGCCAACCCCCACCCAGGTTGGGGTGCAGGCGAGAGGCAACCATTGCCTCACATCAATCTTTCTCTCCCTCCTTTTCCCTCCCTTCCCCTCTCTCTAAAATAAATAAGTAAAATCTTTTTTTTTTAAGGGGGAGGCTGTTTGCACTGCTGCTTTACACACACGGAGCAGGACCATGGGAGTATTTCATAATAACACATGGGTTTCTGTTGCTTATCAGCATCTCTCAAAACGGAGCTCCTCCCACAAAGGCGCTCCTTCAGCCGCCCGCACCGGCCCTGTCCAAGCGCCCAGGCCACTCCGGTGCGGCTTCGGAACCCATGGATTTCAACAGTTCTCTCTGCACAGACAAAATCAGGCTTTTCTGAAAGAAAAGGAAGATGAAATATAACTTCCTCCTGAACGGCCCACCCCCTCTCTGCAGCCCCTGGCGTCCTCCTGAGAGGAGAGAACAAATCCTGGCTGAGACCCCGAAGCGCTTCCATGGCATGGAGTGCTCAGCGTAAGCTACTTCCCCTTGGAGGAACGCCCCTGCAGTGTGCCAGGCTCTCTCATTCTGCCGTGTTCAACGGCCAGGCCAGGGCACTGGCGGCTGCTCTGGACACTGCTTCTCGTCTGTCCAGCAGTCTTTCACTTGGTGACTGTGGGGTTCTGGTGGAGGTGCCAATCCTATCCCCCGTCACCCTGACTAGAGACGCCTGTGACTAGGCCTGGCTGGTTATTGTGCCCAAGCCCCCAGGCTAGTGATTGGCCCTGGCAGGAGCCTATGCCCCAAGGCCAGAGCAGTTGAAGCTTTCTCTAGGATGAAGCTATGTACACACACGTCTTTAAATAGGCGGTGGGTCAGTAAACAGTGCCTTTCCTCTGGGGACACAAAAGTGGGGTGATGTAAGCCTGGAGCCACTTGCGCTGGCCCTGCCCTGTGGCACAAAGGAAATCTTTCCGTCAGAACAGATAATTCCGCCACTGCAGACTCCGAGAAAACAGCCTGTGGACATCTGATTCCCTCCAGTGCCTTTTGTAGCTTTCACTCCTAGACATCCGTTACAAGAAACATTTTCCCAGTTACCATTTCTTCTTTAAAAATTTAAGATGGCTCTGGCTGGTGTGGGTCGGTAGATTGCTTGCTGGCCAGTGAACCAAAAGGAAGGTGGTTCGACTCCCAGTCAGGGCACATGCCTGGGTCGTGGGCCAGGTCTGCAATTGGGAGCATGTGAGAGGCAACCAATTGCTGTATCTCTTGCACATCAATGTTTCTCTCCCGCCCTTTCTCCTTCCCTTCCCCTCTCTCTAAAAATAAACACAATCTTCTTAAAAATTTAAATTGAGTTGGGATTCCTTTTTGGCAAACTGGTATGTGGTGATGAAAGGCAAGAATGCCAACGTGGCAAAAACAAGCCAGTTTGCCTGACCTCTCCCCATCCACACAAGGCCACTTTCCCCGCTGGACCTTTCCTTCTCCCGGGCTCTTAGCGATGCATCAGCACTCTGCCAGGGAGCGCGGAGTTTTCACCACGCTCTTCACATCGCAGCAGCCTATGGGTCTGCCCTTTCCCCACTAAACCACGCTCAGCGTAACACCAGCATGGCGCCTAAGACTGCCAGGAATGGATGGACGGATGGCAGGCAGCTCCTGCCCAGGGTGTTTCAAACTGGGGAAGAAGTCTTTGCTGTAGGCCTGAGTAGGGCCTATCCAGTGACGCGTCAATGTACGAGCAGCTCCGTGCAACCTCCCCACAGCCTCCGAGGTGGCCAACGAAAGGGAAATGTACCTCACCCCGCCCCAAAGAGAAACCATTTAACCAGCTGGACCCAGGTGGGACAACCACAGGACAGTGGGACAAAATCAAAGGTCCTCAGAAGTTGCATGCTACCTACTGTGCGTACAGCCTGCATTTGATTGTAGGAACCACCAGCAGCAGCGCAGCCTGCGCAGCCGAGGCTAGCACAAGGAAGCAGATCAAACCACACGGCCTCTACGTTCGACCAGTCGTCCTCTTCTGGGATATCCCATGTGCTCTGCCAAGCCCAAATCTGTTTCACGGATCTTCCCACATTAAAGGGAAAAGATTACACACACACACACACACGGACATGATGCTGTGATCTTTATTCCATTAAATGACCTTATAACTAAGAAACAGAAACATGCTTTTAATATACTAATACATAATCGCATCCTATTGCATTTTAAAAGTATTATCAAATTTTAAAGCCATTTTAAAGGGTATAGGACAAAGTATTTTTCACAAGTCATTTTTTTTAATTTATTGATTCTAGAGCGAGAGGAAGACAGAGAGACATCAACTTGTTGTTCCACTTATTTATACATTCATTGATTGATTCTTATATGTGCCCTGACCAGGGATTGAACCTGCAACCTTCGCATATCAGGACAGTGCTCTAACCAACTCAGCCACCTGGCCAGGGCAAGTTTTGTTTTTAAATCTAAGAAAAATGGTGTATGTTCAAGATCATCATTAACTCCTTTAGGGCTTTAGTCCATGACACATTTATTCACCTAAATTGGAACACTTTGGGAATCAAAGTCAACCTCCCCCTGGTCTTAAGAACACTACTTTTAAATTTTAGTTCTGGAACATAAACTTTTTTTCAAATGTTTCTGCCCCTAGATCTGTTTTGAAAGTTCCTAATGTGGGTTACCTTTGTCGCTAACTTTCCAAGTTATGATCCTCTCCTTCCTTTCTGTTCAGTATTCTTATTTATGGCTTACGGTTTTCTGTGCACGACTTAGTGATTCAAGTCACAGGGCTGAATTTCGTTTTTAAAAAAAGAAACACAACTTTCAAAATAGTTTTGCTTAATCCTAATTATACCTGCTAGTAAGCAGAATACTTGTACATTCATTTTCCAGAGAAGGCACTGTGACACTCCAACTTTGAAAAACAGCTTTAAGGAGCTCAGCGAATGCCCTCCACCGCAGGCATCCTTACTGCCCTGCACGGTGCAAACCCTCAGTGGTTGCACCTGGCAGGCACCTCACCTGAACCGCTAGCAAAAGCCTCCACTAGCCTGCAGACTACACTGAACTGCACTTTCCCACCACACGGTGGCGTCTCTGCACCACCCGCAATACTGTGTACAAAAGTGAGGACTCCGGGGTCACAGCCCAGACCAACTACGGCAACCCCTCGCTCATTGTGAAGCTGGGAATTTGATCTTTTTAAAACTAGAATCCCAGGTAAGTCTTGTGCACTCCATGGTACAAAAGGACTACTCCCCAAAACACAGCTTCAGTGTGATTTAATGTGAGAAAACACTCTCCAATTACAAGTGGTTTTTTTACAACGGAGTCCTTAATGTCATTAAAAAAAAACACTTACACAAATAGATTGTACTTTCACAACTGGTTTATCTTCATTATGCCTTTTTCTCTTGACTAAAATTTCGTTGGATCTCAATGTAAGTTGGAATGATGCAGGCCCATCTGAATTTCAATAGTTCCATGGGATTAAAAAAAAAGTATTATGAAGAACTTCATGTAAATTATATATATATTTTTTAATATTTTATTTATTTATTTATTTATTTGTAGGGAGGGGAAGGGAGGGAGAAAGAGCGGGAGAGAAAGAGCAATGTGTGGTTGCCTCTCACACGCCCACAATGGGGACCTGGCCCACAACCCAGGCATGTGCCCTAAGTGGGAATCGAACCAGCGACACTTTGATTCACAGGCCAGCACTCAGTCCACTGAGACATACTGGCCAGGGTCCATGCAAGTTGTTTACAAAAAAAAAACCCTCTGGGAAACATATAAAACCTTTTATCGCTTCTGCCTGAACTTAAATCAGTTCACTCAGTTTCTTCACAATTCTCACAAACCTGTGCACACACCCCAACCCCCCCGCCCGCAGCGCCACCGCTGCCGGCCATCACTGGGGATGACCGCGTAAGAAACACGCTGCCAACACCAGGCAGCTTGGCCGTCTGCCCAAAGCATTTTACTTTGTGTAAAAGAAAAAAGAAGTGGTAACAGGTAAAGCAAAAACAATATTCACAGGCAGAGTCACCACACGTACAGCACGTGTCAGACATAAACGTGCCTGGAGCCGACGATTTCTCCGAGTGCCTCGGAAGCAAGGGCTGCGTCTGAGGGTGTGCCGCCACGTGTGACCAACCGCAGGGCAGTCCGCCCTCCTTTTGTCTACACGCCGATCTGGAAAGATGTCTCAGTGAAAGAACCAACATGTTCACTCTATTATTTTTACTCTAAGCTAATTGTAAGTATTAAAAAAAAAAAAAAACATTATTTAACCTCTCCTGAAATGAGCTTTTATTAGAAAATGTTGAAAGCCTCCTTTCACATGCTGACAGGAGTGTGTCCACATACGGTGAGGAACGTGCAAATGGAAAGCGCTGTGTGGACAGGCCGGCCAGCAGCGGCAGAGCAACAGAGTAAGCAGAGTCTGAACCCCTAAGTAACGTTGCCGACCCACAAAGTAAAGGCTGAGGGAAGGTAAGAGGCAAAAGACACTCTTTTCAACCGGGCTGTGAACCTCCCCAGGACTATCTTAGGCCAACAATGAGAATGCATCTCACATTGAAAAAGACAATATAAAATTATGGGTTCACTGTTAGAAAAGAGGCCAAAGAGAACTCAGAAGAATCCTCACTGAGAAAACCTCATAAACACTTTTCAGAGACAGAATGTTAATAAAGACCCCCAAAATTAAGGCTTCCTGGCGTAATTAAATCAAATTATTTCTTTAAGATCAAAACAGAAATGGTGAAGTTAAAGAATAAATAAATCCTAAGATGTCACTGAATCATACATTAGTGTGTTTTTTACTTTAAAAAATCTAATATTTTAGTATTAAAATAAGTTTTCGACACATCATCCTTTTCTCACCATTAAAAGTAGGACCAATCTAGATAATTATTCTGAAATCTATAAATATTCTTATAAAATGCATTAAAAGTGAAAAGTATCTCAGCATCTGTAAGGTTTTTTAAGCAAAAAGTAAAACATGGAAACATAGGTTTATTAAACCCAGTATCAGCACTTTAGTTCTAGCCAAACACCATCCATCACATGGATGTTTTCCGTTTGAACTTGAGCGACTTTGTAGGTTTTTAATTGACATCTGTAGAGCTTTTAGCTACTAAGCGTGGACCTTCAGAAATATGAGGCCACTTGAAAATCCACTGAATTTTCAAAAGTAAGCTTTCAATTAACAGTCAAAGCTAAGCATCACTGATATGCACGTAGACAGTTTTTAGAACAAATAGGAATTTTTCAAAAATGTAACGACAAGTGAATAAAATAGCAAGAACTTCAGGGTGAGACGGTATGCAAATATGAAAAAATATAAAATGCTTAGAATTAATTCAGGACTTATAAAAATACTTGAATGGTAAAGTGTTAAAGTAGTCAAAAAAAATCTTTAATAGATTATATGCTAGAAGAAACTTCCTTTTTTCCACCTTCCATTCATACTTCACATACACAGAATTTACTTGGATTTTGCCTAAGTCTTCCTACCTCCCTCCCTCCCACAAAAATTAAATTATCTTCAGAATTAAGGCTCACACACCTGAATGTTTATATAAATACTTGCAGGCAAATTTTAGGAGTTTTAAAACCCACAATAATTCACCATTATAAATCAGAGGAAAAGGCAACTAACAGATAAATTTTTATCATACAATCAAGGTTAATAAAAGAATTCTTAGAGACTTCTAGATAGTATCCTTATTTGGATGGGGCTTTGGTCCTTACGAAAGCCAAAGCTATTTTAAAGCTGGCAGACAGGTCAAGTACAGTTAAATAAAGGAAGACTCACTGAAAATGAAATAGACAGTTTTAGCTCCATCATTAAAAACATCAGGGCACAGGAAAATGCCAAAGAACATTCTGGATAAAGACCTGATTCACTAAGCCACGTGAAACAGGGCACGAAGTTAGGACATGTCTTTGCTCGAATTTGCAGTCAAGTTTTGATCGTACGCAGAACTCTCGAAAACAAAACCATGACAACTGTGTGTGAGTCGTGCACAACACATATAGGAATATAGACCTGCAGTGAGTCTGACCAAGGCACAAGTTCAAGTGACTTACGAGAGGTCACATGGTTCATTTAAACGCTAGCTTTTTTTCTTAAATTAGCAAGCTCATTCCTTTTGTCATGAGCCCCTCTGGCTTTTCAAGGCATGTTTGCTCTAGAAGCGATAGAAATAAAGGCAAAAAAAAAGATGTTTCAACAAAACTGACAGCCTGTCAGGGAAATTTCAATGAATGGTAGATTTAAACATGGTATGATTTTCCCACGCTATGTGGCAAACAGGAGTCTCTGATATCATGAGTTTAAAGGTGTAACGACATCATTTTCAGTCTTTAGTTCTGAAGGTTTTGCAAGTTCTGTAAACTTTTCAAAAAGGAATCCTTCTCAGTAGACCAGGTACGAAAGAGCGGCCAAGTGTCACCCCCAACCGGACCGTCCCCGAGCCGTCCCCTGTGCCTCCCCGTCAAGCCTGCAGAAGCACGGATTCCATTTTCAAAGGCACTAAGTGGCACAGAAAGGGCTTAAAACTGCATTTCCATTGTTTCCTTTAGCTTTTCCCCCATAAAGTGCACAAAGCAGAGAGCAGTAAGAAAACAGACATGGGCTTGGGTCTGTGCCACCAGAAAGGAAAAGAAACGCTTTTTTTCCCGTCAGAAACGGAAGTGTGCTCAGGAATTTGAAACCACAGGAGAGGCCCGTTCATTTATTGGTGCCACGTTCTGGCTCCTCCCGGCTGGTCCCAGACCCACATCCCTCCGGGCCTGGACCTGTGGCTGTGGCAGAAACCCAGAAGTCAGCAGGGGCTGGTCAGCTGCGTGTCGAATCCTCTTGCTAAGATGCTACTGAGCTTTTTTATCCGTGGGGTGTCTTCCAGCAACCGCATCCCTCACAGCAGCCTGAGTGGAATTACCGATATGAGAAGTAGCCTGCAAAACAAAGCCCATGATCCAAAGTTGAGAAAGTACAGCCCAACAACAAGAGAGTAAGTCCTTGGAGATAAACTTGCAAAAATTTCTGTCTGTATCATCATCGTGTTATAGAAAATAGGGAAATGAAGATGTGGGGGGACCCTGTGACAGAAGCTGCCTCCCAAGAGAGTTGGCTAAGCCCCTGCCCTGTTATTGGGGTGCAGCGGGCACCTCTCTGGGCTTCATTCACCACGAGCTTTTAACTTATCTCATTTGTTCATGCCACCAGAAAAAGAAACCATCGGAGCCACAAGGATCTACAAACCTAGACACCATGCGAATGTCAAAAGCCACTGGCTTTTTCGGAGATTTTAAGTGAAAAAAATGCCACTCGTTAATAGGATTCAAAACAAAAAGTTTTGTTAGGTTCACGTTTTCCAAAGCTTCTGGTTTTCAGTAAAACAGATTAACCCTGGGCGGGAGGAGGAGCCGCACAGGGGTTGCGTCTGAAGAGCGTGCGGCCAGAAGTGGCCAGAAGTTTCCCATGAGGAGCACAGTGTGTCTGAGCTGGGACCCTTTTGTACTGAAAGGTAATCATCAGGCATGAAAACAAAACTTCAAAATTAAATATTAATATCCTAAGGAGGAGAAGAAAACATGCTTATCAGGAAAAAAATAGCCAGGGAAAGTTCCTCATGCCTTCTTTCACGAGGAAGCGCTTCCAAATGGAGACATTTTACAGACACGAGCACTAGAAACACGAGTGCCTGCCCACAGTCACCCTCAGGCTGCAGCTGGCACCACTCACCTGCTCCAGCACGTACGCCGCTCCGGAATCAATAGCTCCGCCCAGCTCGCGGTACTGACCGGAGTACCTGATGTAGCCCCAGGTGAGAAGTGCGATCAACAGCAGTCCCACCATACAGTTGAACAGCTGGGCCACAGCCTCCAGCCCGACGAAGCCGGTGAGGCCCGAGGCGACGTACAGCGCCGCGATGCCCACGAAGAGCACGGCGGGGGTCCGGAAGGTGCTGAAGATGTTCTTGCTGCCGTTGTGCTTGCAGAAGTCCTCGTAGAGCTCCCCGATGTCCTCCTCCAGCTCCTGCTGGTAGCGGAGGCTGAAGTCCTTCCCGCCCATCTTCTTGGTCTTCTTAAAATGGTCCAGAGCAAGCTGTCTGAATTCACTGTGCTTCTCCTCTAGAATGTCTGGAGACAAATATGGTTTCTCTCCCCCACACACCTAAAAAAAAAAATGAAGACACAGTGTGTTGAAGATCCCTTCCAACACAAGTGCCAGATACAATTTAAAAACTAAAACACTGAAAAGTTTAGAATATTTTTTTAAAGAAGTTGAACCACTTTCTTTTCTTTTTTTAAGAGTTTAATTATTTATTTTTAGACAGAGGGAAAGGGAGGAAGAGGGGGAGAGAAGCCTCAATGTGTAGTTGCCTCTCACATGCCCTCCACTGGAGACCTGGCCTGTAACACAGGCATGTGCCCTGACTGGGAGTCAAACTGGCGACCCTTTGGTTTGCAGGCCAGTGCTCAATCCACTGAGCCACACCAGCCAGGGCTGGAATATATTAAGGTATTAGAAATTAACTAAAAATTATAAGCTAGACCAATACGGTCTAGGTTCGCTGCCTCTGAAAGGACGTCTGAATTCCAGGGACATGTTGCTGGGTGAGACCCGTGGCAGGCGGCAGAGCCTCGGCTGGAAACACTGCCAGTTACAAGGCCCTGATTACCAGGGTGGCCTGGGCCCATACGGCTTGTTGCCTCTCCATCCTAAGACACAGTAAACAGGATCAAGATTAGCTGTGAAGTCAGGTTATAGATATTTCAGAATAAGATGTACACCCAACGTACCTCTTCCATGTTGTTGTAATAAATGTCCTTGGCAGAGGCTGCGGCTGCTAAATTGTTGGCTTCAGCAGTGGCCTTTTAAGAAAGGAAAGCATGAGCTATAACTCCTTTCTCTTTTAACATTCCTCTACAAATAACCATGCAAAATTTTTCTCTCACCTTATTCACCATTCTTCCCTTTTTATTATCCTGCTGTTTTTTTAGGTTTCCGTATAGCCCAATTTATGAAATAAAATACACCTTTTCTGCCAAAAATGTTCTCACACATAAGAATCTTTACCACAAACTATACATCTAAAAATTCCTTTGCTTCAAGTTTTTTTAAAGATTTTTTTTACTTATATTTAGAGAGGGAAGGGAGGGAGAAACAGAAGGAAACATCAATGTGTGGTTGCCTCTCACACACCCCCTACTGGGGACCTGGCCCGCAACCCAGGCCTGTGCCCTCACTGGGAATTGAACTAGCAACCTTTGGTTCACAGGCCGGTGCTCAGTCCACTAAGCCACACCAGCCAGAGCCCTTTGCTTCAATTGTAAATGTTAAAAAAGCCGCAAGTCAAAAAAGGGAAACAAATTGTCTTCACAGCGTCAATCCCGAGCCCTAGCTTCCTGAGTGAACCTGTTTTTCTACTAAAGCAATCAATGTGCAGCAGTCAATGACTTCATGGTCAGCATATGAAAGCCAGAAATCATGTTTCAACCAAATGACACTTTGAAAATACCAAATGTTGAAAGAAAAACTAACTGCAAATACAAAACCCGGTGAGTCGGTAGTAAATAGACACCTAATCGACACATCAGGGCATGTCCCCCCACAGCAGACATCAGAGACAGAAGAGCAGTCTGTCTCCCGTGACCTGGGAGTAACGAAAGGGTTCTCACGGTCTGTGTGGCGGGGAGACCAGGCCCAGGGAGAGGCCCTTCTCTGCACGCTGAACCACCAAGAACACAGACGAGAACGCTGGAGGGCAGCCGCGCTGCTGGAAAATGTGCCACAGCGCTGCCTTCTTAAAGGGCCCCGCTTCTGGACCCAGGTCGACTCGCGCAATCAAAGGCATCGCCCGGGAGGTCCCAGGACTGCATACCTGAAGCATGGACTTGGGGTGAGGCAGATCTTCTCCTTGGTAAATTTTAATGTATGCCTTAAAATGGAAACATAAAAACAGTTACCCAAAATGTCACTGTCATAATTAATCATGCTCTTAATTTGTAGGAGTAACCAAACAACTGTATTTGCCTTGAGACCTAGATCAACAGCAGGAATTAGCAAAAACCACAACACACCTCTGCGTGCAGGTTAGCGTCTTAGTCAGCTGAAATGCACTCGAGCAGCACACGCCCACCAGGGCTAGGATTCCCACCAGGCTCCCCATGCACGCTGGCCTCTCCACTACCTGTGGGCAGAGTGACCGTCCGCCTCGAGGTGGCCGTGTCACATCTAGGTGCTGTCTCCTCCTACTCACGGCAGCTTCCTAACCACCTCCTGTGCACACCACCTTGCCTGAGGAACAACCTTCCTTTAGCCACGTAATCCCTCCTCTGAGTGCAAAGAACACCCACTTGATTCTCAAACCAATACTGCCACCCTGTGGCCTGTTCTGGGAAGGACATGGGAGTCTGAAAATGCCTCTCACCGTTTCCCCCAGGAAACTTTCCCCTGAGCTTTGAAATACTGAAATTCAAGTTGGTTTACGACCCAGACCAGTTTTACCAAAAGTCAAACATTTTAATAATTAAAACCCATAATTACCTTAAAATACTCCAACAGCCCTCGGCAGGTGACTTTTGAGCCATTGATCTCCTTTTCCATTAAATTCGCAGGGTTTAATATATATGGAATCAGTACCTGTAACTGCTCTTTGAATTCGCCAGCGATATCTGTTCACAGGACCATGAAGAAGGAAACAATAAGCCAAACAGACCCTTCAACCAAGGTGAGCGCCACGCACACTGGCAGTCTGTCCAGCTGTTTCTGCACACGCCGTTCCAAGTGGGGGGCGGGGCCCAGACGCTCCCAGGCTGCGCCCAGCGCAGATGGACCTCTGCTCTCATGCACCTCCACCACCTCCTTCCCGTCCGCAGTGCTACATCCTCCCTGCTCCAGGGAAGAATGTGCAGCGTATCCTCACCCTGCTTTTCACTCTGGGGGGTGCAAGTCTACTCTCTAGCCTCTTGGGAAATTTGACTTTTTAATGAATTCCATTAACAAGGTCCTCAAAAAACCAGTGATCAACCCCTGGAGTTCTCGCAGGGCAGGCCCTTGCAGCACCCTCATGCTCCCCTAAAATGTATTAGAAACCACTATTCATCCCTTCCTTCCTTTCTTTCTTTGGTCATTTGTTACTGTTAGAAGCGGTAGAACCACCAGCATTTCATGATCCTATTTCCTTTCACCTCCTCAGAGAGGCCCTCTGGGCCACCCTGAAGGGAAAAGCCCACCGTCCCCCAAAGGCGGCAGCTTCTCTGCAGTTGCCACAAGGTTCCCACAGAGGGCTCAGGAGAGCCAGGAAACAGGACTGCTTTCCTCAAGGTGAGAACTAGCTAGTCCACTACAAAGACGCAACGAATCCGACCTCCATAATCCAGCACCTCCCTGGGTTTCCCACTAACTCCAACTATCAACTGAAAAGAAAGCAGGCAGAAACCCACAGCAAGGAAGGAAACCATCAACACTCCACAACCCTAATTCATCAAATTGAGATGGTCATCTCTCACTTGTTCATTTGCCAGTTTGGGGTGCCTTTTTGTGGCACCCCACTGTACGAGTTGGGTGGAGAGCAGTGACCACAACAACAGTGGTTTCTAAATGCTTCCAATGACAAACATCACCATAAAAATCTCTGTTGAAACACTTCAGATTAATTTATTTCCTTGGATTATATGACCCTCTAAGAGGGATGACTTGATATTAAAATGACAATGTAGACTCCTGGAAAACATTCAAACTATTTATTTTTTTGAAAGATTTTATTTATTTATCTTTAGAGGGGAAAGGAAGGAGTGAGGGAGAGAAATATCAATGTATGGTTGCCTCTTGTGCATCCCCTGCTGGGACCTGGCCTGCAACTCAGGCATGTGCCCTGACTGGGATTCGAACCGCGATCCTTTGGTTCTCAGGCCCTTGCTCAATCCACTGAGCTACACCAGCCAGGGTCAAAACTATTTTTAAAAATCTCTAAAGCTGCCCATCAGATAACCACAATTAACATTTAAAATATCCCCCTTCCCTTTTTGACTCTTATATATTGCTAAATTGTTTTTGTAACAAACTGTATCAATTTATACCCACCAATGTATTGAGAAGGCATGTTTATTACTCTCAACACCCCAGAGATTTTTACTGGTTTTAAAACTGATTGGTGAAAAACAGTACCTTGGCACTCCTGCTTCTGGAAGCACTCCAGACCAGAGCCTCTGAAGGGGCGTTCGCCCTAACAGGGTCCTGCTTAACCCGGAAGCAGCTGCCAGGGGTTGAGCAGGTGGCAGGAGGCGTGAGCCGAACCAGAGCAGTGAGCTCAGTGCATGGGAAGCTGTGGCTCGGGGCTCCTTCGAGAGTATCCACTGCGACGGGTGACTCGATTTCGGCAAAGTTACCTCCCACACTAAGCTGGACCCCAGCATGATGGCACGCTGATCTTGGACTTCCAGTCTCCAGAGAGACAAGGAATAAATTTCTGCTGTTTATAAGCTACAGTGTTTTGTTATAGCAGCCCAAACAGACTAAGACCGTTGGGAGCACAACTGGGCATCTAAAAATGGCAACTACTATTATCTTTACTGGGAACCTCAGAAGCTCAGCTAAGTTTATAAAGAAAAGTGCTTAGTCTATCCCTGGCTGGTATAGCTCAGTGCACTGAGCGGGGGCCTGTGAACCAAAGGGTTGCTAGTTTGGTCCCAAGTCAGGGCACATGCCTGGGTTGCAGGCCAGGTCCCCAGTAGGGGGTGCGCAGAAGGCAATCACACATTAATGTTTCTCTCTCTCTTACTCCTTCCCTTCCCCTCCGTCTAAAAATAAATAAATAAAATATTTTTGTTTAAAAAGTGCCAAGTCTAACACATGGGTAAACTGAGGGCTAGCCATTCAGACTCAAGGTCTCATGAATAAGGAACAAAAATACGACAGTGGAACCCATCAGCCCCAACTCCGGTCTCTGTGAGCTACCGTCTAGTCGGCACGTCCTGACGGCAACACGTGGCTCGGCATCAGGTTTCGTTACAATCACAAGCAAGGTGACGACACCAGCCGTGCCCTGCACCAGGTTATCTTTCTCTGGGAAGTTAATTTTACTTGATAAATATCGGCTGACTAGTGTTTAGTCTTCCTTTACTGAGCACTTCTATCTTTGATAAACCACTAATCATGACGCGTCTCCCAGAAAGGGCACTGAGGGATATCAGCACTGCCGCGTCACACAGAGAAACGAAGGCGAGCCGATTCTGCCGGGCACTGTAAGGCAGGAGGGAAAGGAACCAGACCAGCAGCCTCGACTGCTCTTGCTAAGAGAATACACTGTTTCTCTTTGGCATTCACTAGATTCTTAAGTGGTATTTTCTGGTCACTATTTAATTCCAAAGATCAAATCACATATTTAAAACACCACCATTTGTAACACACCTTTCAATTTCCCATCAAACTCCGGGCTTGTGGCCACCTGGAGCCCCGGATGCGGCAGCAGGAAGCAGGAGACACTGGAGAAGCACGAGTGAATGTGGTTGCGCACGTTCTGGATTTCTTCATGCTGGTGTTCTTTCACCTGCCGACGAAGACCGACCGTTCACAAAAGACCATTTGTTTTTCTTCGCTAGGAACCGCTAGTGAAGGGAACTAGGACAAAGGAAAGACTCCCCAACTCTGATGGGGCGTAGTGGCCTATATTTTTTCCAATGAGCAAATGCAGACTCCTAAGAAGCAATGAATGCATAAATTTGACTAACTATGGCTTAGCACCTATAGCTACCAAAGAATAGGTAATAAAGAGTTTCTTTTAAAAAGAGCATTGCACAATACTTAGGAAGAATAACAGGTTTGTGGGCATGAGGTGGGATCTAACCAGGTAGTAATAAGTGACAAAGGACTCCTGTGTTTTCATTTTGGAAAAAATGCAAACTAAGGCTGTTTATATTCATCCTAAAACAAGTAAGAATTCTGAGTCAGAACAACAGACTACAGTTCTGAACGTGACATCCTAAAGGCTCATACAGAATCTGGTGTATGACGTGCAGTGGAAATTGCAGCCAAAGCTTGGGCTTTTGCACAAAGCTCTTCCCTACAACCCCTATGCACTGTATACCCAGGTTCTTTAATCTGAAACGTGAATATTAGTGTGTGTTAATGTGCATAAGTATTTAACACAGTGTAATTTCCCATAATCTGCTTGAAATACAATAGATAAGGCAAGTGCAAACGTTATCACTGCTTTTAGGTGACTCCTCCTATTATACTTCTACTTACCTGTAGACGCTTTTCCAAAAATGACATTCCTCCCTGTAGTCCATAGCTGTATTCGTAAGGGAAACTCCAGTCTCGAACCAAAAACATCAGTGTCTATTTAGGAAAAGAGCAGGACATATTATAATGTTGCATAAACCCATTTTCAAAATAACAGTCGACACACTCCTCGGCCCAATGCCAGCTTCTTCCAAAGAGACAGGAAAGCGTGCTGAAGGACGGGCTGCCCCGTGCGTCTCAGAAGCCTCGTGAACACGTCCGCTGAAGGCAAGTACGGGGGACACAGTGAAGCGCAGGAGAGGCAACGCACGGCGCTGGCTAGGCACACACCGGACCCGCGGCACTCTTACTGCGGTTCCCGTGCATCCCCGCCCTCGTGAAACGATGGGCTAACGCGGAGGCCAGCGAGCCTCCTCTACACAGGGACAGAGAGGAGGCCCCTCAGGCCGCTGCCGCACGAAGCAGCCACGGACTGGACGTCTGTGTTCTAATAAAACCCCAGCTCTGGACACTGACATGCACATTTCAGATAACTTACACGTCATAAGATATTATTCTGGCTTTTGATTTCTTTCAACCATTTAAAAATGTAAAACCATTCCTAATTCACAGGTCATATAAAAATAAGCAGCTGGCCAGATTTGGCCTGTGAGCTATAGTTTGCTGATCTCTGAACTAAAATAAAGATATAAATGACACTTATAATTAACATTGTACCTGAAAGGGTTTTTGGAAGATTTCATCCATTGCCAAACGACCATATTCTGTGAAGAGCTTTAAAAAAAAGTTACAATTTATTAGACAAAATTACTTAAAGTACTTCTGTAGCTATTCTTTACCAAAGTATTCATTTAACAGACTTCACTACTACCTATATGAAACCAAAGTTCTAGTTTCAGAAGCACACAGGAGCCACGAACCTTAAAATAATCCTGAATCTGCTTCACATCCCACATCCCAATTCACTAGCAACTCCAGAGTCCAACCACTCGCACATTCCACGTGGCCTGGAATACTGCAGCAGCTTCCTAACTGGTCTCCCTGCCCCTCCCCACCCCCACTCACAGTTCGGCAGCCACCAGGACTGTTATCAGTAAGGTTTCTTAGACCACACCCTGCCTCTGCTCAAGCCCTCCAACCCCAGTCAGTCTGAAAGCCAGTCCTGACGGTGGGACCTCGCCCTTGCCATGCCGGCTCGCCTGGCTGTTCCTCAGACCTGCTGGGCCCACTGCTGCTGCAGGGCCTCTGTCCGACCCTCTTCCTGCCAGTGCTGTTCTTTCCCATGATGTCTGTGCAGCCAGGTCCCTCTTTCCTTAAGGCCTTTACTCAGAGGGCCCCTCAATGAAGCCTTCCATAGCCATCTCCCTAAGATGACCATTCTCCACACAGTAGTTCCTACCCTGTGCCTCTCTAGTTTTTCTCCTTACCATGCCCCACTAGCTAGCACGCTGCACCTGCACACACCCTGGTTCCTGTCTGTCTTCACTAGCAGCACTGAAACTCCAGAGGGCAGGCAGGTCTGCCTTGCACACTGCCTCCAGCAGCAAGAGCCCCTGGGCCCACAGTGTGTGTGCCACTCAAATGATGGAACAGACCCATTCTCTGAGGATAGTGCTTACACATACATTTACCTCTATTTCTTCATGAAGCTTCACTAAAACTACAGCAAAAAGAAGTTCAAAAGTTAGAAACTTTAGGACAAAGATGATGAGAAATAATATGACAGCAGACAAGAGTTGTCAAAAACACTGGAAGGAAAACAAACGAAAACTGTCTCAAGTTTTGGCTTTCTCTGCCGAGAGACATCTGTGAGAGACGGGCCTTTCCAGAAACAAGCAGATTTTTCTCAGCGGAGTCACTGAAAGGCTCAGAAACTAGAAGCGCAGTTACCTGGAAGGAAGGGGTGAGAGAGATAACTAACGAAAAGGCTGAAAGTCTCTGGAGAAAGCACCTCCCACTCCCAGATCCCTCCCCCCACTAATATGGAAAATATGCCTTCTGGAGAGCGTAAACCAGAAAGAACGCAGACTCGGATTCCACACTTAACTGAGCAAGAAGTCCCTTTCCTTATCGGAAATGCGTTCTTAGATCCAAGTCTACGAACAGGCGAACACGCGGAGCAGAGAAGCCCCTGGGCCCTCACACCCTGCCGGAGAGCCTCAGCAAGCTTCTAGCCCCACCAGCCCAGGCGGGAGTTTAAAGAATTCTTCTCTGGGGAATGGTGCAGCCCAAGAACAACAGTCTGCAAATACAGACATTTAGAGGTTGAAACGAAATAGCTAAATCATCTTCCCCAAACAATGCACCAGGCTCAACTCCTACCCAAGCTCCCTGTCCTGTTCGTAGCGGCTCACTGTTAAATACAGACCAGACCTTTGAAGAAAGCGTCTAGCAGAAAAGATAAAAACTCTCATCCTTCAATTCTAGCATATCTTCATGTATCATTCCTTTTGTAATTTCTTTCTGTCCATTTTCTTTCTTTTATTAAAACACCTATTATTAACATGTTAATCTCACCTGAATTGGTCACCAACTTCTCCTGTCTCCTGTGCCCGCTGTTCTCCCCCCCTCGCCCCACAGCTCCCTGGGATCTCTCTCTCCTCCTGCCTCTTCGCTTCACTTCCTTCCCCCTCTCCCTATTTCTACTCTGTCTTTTTATTCAACCTGCCAGGGAGGTTTTCTCCAATTTATCTTCTGACTCCTCCTCTACTGAATTTTCCGTTTTTGCTATCATAGTTTTAATTTCCAGCAGCTCTTTTTGGGGTTCTGAATGTTGCTTTTTAATAGCATCACCCTATTGTTATTTCTTGTGTGCAACAATTTGAACATCTTATCTGAGGATATGAATTTACAAAGAATGAAGAAAAAGCCCACACTAAGGTACATTATCATGAAAATTCACGCCAAGAATAAGATCTTGAAAGCTTTAAAGAGAAACAGAGGTCGAAGACAAAGATCAGAAATCAGACAGTGTGGGACTTCACCACTGGGAGCTGGAAGGCGATGAAGCAACGGCTTCGATTCTAGAAGAAAAATATCTCCATCCTATAATTCCAGGACAAAACTAAAACATTCTCAGACGTACAAGGTCGCAAAAAAGTTATCTCCTATGCATCCTTCCTATCCTTTCTCAGGAAGCCACAGGAGAAGGCGTAGAATTAAAGGCAGAATCAACAAATAAAAGATTAAATGGGATCCAAATGAGAATGGAACTGAGAAGAAATTGCCAGGCCCTGATTTCAAACTATATTATAAAGCTTAAAAAAAAAAAGCTACGGTACTGGCACAGACAGCAGAGAGGGGAACAGAACACAGAGCCCAGGATAACCCGTGCTCGCTCTACGGTCAATCTACAACAAAGACGACGAGAACATACACTGGGGAAAGGGCAGTCTCCTCCGTCTCAAACAGTATCGGGAAAACGGGGTGGCACAGGCAAAAGAATAAAACTAGATGACTATCACACACCGCCATGCACAGAAATGGACTCAGAATGGATGGATTAGAAACCTGACTGTGAGACCTGATCCCAACACCCGGAGGAGAAAACAGGGCGAAACTCCTTGACACACACAAAGGGAACAAAACCAAAAATAAATAAACAGGACTACGTCAAACCAAAAAGCTATACAGCAGAGGAAACCATTGACAAAGTGAAAAGAACCTACTCAATGGGAGAAAAGATTTGCAAATCACATATCAGTAAAGGGTTAATATCCAAAATATATAAGGAACTCATATAACTCAATAGTAAAAAAAAATTTTCATTCCAATTAAAATTGGGCAGAGAATCTGAATATTTTCCCACAGAAGACACACACATGGCCAATAAACACATAAAAAGGTGCTGAGCATCCCTCATCATCAGGGAAGCACCAATCAAAACCACAATAGATAGCACCTCACACCTGTTAAAATGGATTATCAAAAAGACAAAAAGTAAGTGTCGGAGAGGACGTGGAGAAAAGGGCACCACTGCACACCGCTGTAGATTGGTGCAGCCACTGTGGAAGAGTTTAGGGGTTCCTCAAAAAATTAAAAATAGAACTACTATTTCGATCTACCAACTCTCCTTCTGGAAATTAACCCAAAGAAAATGAAAACTGACTCAAAAAGATATATGCACCCCATGTTCATTGCTGCATTATTTACAATAGCCAAGACATGGCAGCAACCTAAGTGTCCATGAGTGAATGAACAGATAAAGATGTGGCATACACATGCAATGGAATATCCCTCTGCCATAAAAGCAGCAAATTCTGCCATTTGCAATACAGATGGCCCTTAAGGGCATTATGCTAAGTGAAACAAGTCAGATAACGAAAGACAAATACCATATGATCTTACTTATACGGGGACTCTTAAAAAAAAAAAGCCCTGGCCTGCATGGCCCAGTTGGTTAGAGCACCGTCCAGTAAACTGAAGGGTTGTGGGTTCAGTTCCAGGTCGGGGCTCGTCCTGGGCTGCAGGTGTCAGGGCAGGTGCAAGAAACAACCGATGAATGCTTCTCACACTGATGTTTCTCTCCCTCTCCCACTTACTTCCCCTCTCTAAAATCAATAAGCACATTTTCAGTGAGGATTAAACATAATAATTATAAAAAAACAAATTTAAAACAAAACAAGCTCACCCTGACCACATGGCTCAGTTGGTTGGACATCAAAGCAAAAGGTTGCCCATGCGATTCCCGGTCAGGGCACATGCGTGGATGGCACGCCCAGTCCCTGGTCGGGCGCATACCAGAGGCAGCTGAGTAATGTTTCTCTCTCACATTAATGTTTCTCTCCCTCCTTTCCTCTCTCTCTAAAAATAAATTAAAAAATCTCTCTAAAAGAAATGAAATAAGCCCTGGCTGGTGTGGCTCAGTGGGTCGAGTGCCAGCCTGTGAACCAACAGTCGCTGGTTCCGTGCCGAGTCAGGGTTGCGCACCAGGCCCCAGTCGGGGGGGTGCAGAAAGCAGCCTATCGATGTATCCCTCACACATCTATGTCTCTCTCCTTCTCTTTCTTCCTCTCTTCCCCCTCTCTAACAATAAATAAACAAAATCTTAAAAAAAAAATAAAACGAAACGAAATAGAACAAGCTCATGGGTAAAGAACAGATTGGTGGTTGCCAGGGTCGCAATACTATTTAACTACTTAACTATTTTAAACTATGTGTGTGTGTAACTTTTGTTCAAAACAAATTGTTACTTTAAAAAAAAGTACCTGATACACATAAAATGCTATATATAAAGACAAAACAAAATCACACATAAAATTATACAAAACCCATGATCTCCTATCTGTAATTCTGAAATCCAAAAAGCTCTAAAAACCCAAGTTAAGCAGCAAACTCATTTGGAGAAAAACAAACCTTGAACTGATGTGAGCTTTTTATTTTTCTGTCTTAAACCTTTTAAATGACATATTATGATGTTTCAATGAGGAATATATACCTGTAGCTGTTGAAGATCATCTTCCTGAATGTTCTGGGACAAATTATAAATCTAGAAAACAAACGCCCAAATTGATACCATTTTAGCTCACATCAAACAAAGCCCGAACAAGCCTCAAGCACTGACCGGAAGCTCTGCACATTCAACAGTCTGCGCGTAAAAATGGGAAGTCTGTTCAAACAGCAGTATTATCTGTCCTTTGGAAAACTGTGCAAACATGATTAAAGTAACCTAATTCTTCCTTTACAGTTTAAAATACGGTTTTCTTAAATTCTTACCAAATCTGCTTTTCCTATTTGATGCGATTCCAATTTCCACTTTTAAACTTTTCTTAGAGTATTTTAAATAAATTCATAACCAAAGTGGAAAAATAGTACAGGCTCTGTGTTGAGCCTGTGAAAGGTTAACTTGTATCTGTGGTCTAAAAAGAACATGCACATGTCCCATTAGGAACTCTGGTAGCAGAACAGTAACTACAACTAGATGCCCCCTCTTTATCTCATCTCCTCTACAAGCGTGTTCCCTAGTCAGGAGGTGTCACCTGAACAGAGCTGGTCATGGTGCTCAGAGCGAAGATGGTAGCACAGTCCTTCACAGTGGACTGGCTGTCAAACGCCCCCTGCGTATCCATCAGAACAACTGCAACCTTGAAAACAAGGGG